>JAWQRP010003907.1:0-12623 GCA_033557875.1 Quadriops clusia
GCCCCTTAAATATCTAATTCAAAAAATCAATTACAGAGCATTACTTACTAGTTATCTGGCTATGTAAAAATAAAAATACAATGTGGATTGCACAATTTTTATTTTAGGGGTTTTTGCACACATTCGACCACTGTGCGACGGTCGAAGAATCTGAATAACAACAGTGGTAGGCCTGCTCTCAATATAGAATCACTGAAATTCAATATACGCCCGCTAAGCGAATTTTTGAAAACTGGCCATGTTATAAAAAATTATCTGACTATCGTCTGGTAAGTACTTGTAAAAAAGGAAACACACTAATATGAAAATTAGTATTCTTAATATTTTTAGAGATTCAAATAGATTTCAACTCTTCGAATACGCAAACTGTACCGAAAATGGGGGAGACAAAGACAACGTTTAATAAATTTTCAGCCGGGCGGCGATGCGAAGCGATTACACCTGCTCTTAAAAATTTTAACATGCTTTAACTCTTCATGTGTAATATTTTCGCAAAAAATACTTTTTTAATACGTAATAGATTTAACAATAATAAAGTAAATAATGAATGTATTGTTATAAAAAGGACCTTATACATTTAAAGTATTTAATAAATACTACGAAATAATGTATTATTTCAATTAATACATGTTTTGAAATAAATTAACAGAGTCCCTAGAAGCTATACTACATTTCATTGAAGTAATTTTTGAAAAAAGTTATTAAAACAATGAACTTTTTAATTAATTATGTATGATGACTTTAATGTAATATATTTATTGATACAATTAACAAAATTATTAAATTATTCATATATTTATTACATTATAACTATTTTATTAATCAATGTACGTTCCTTTATTATTTCAATTAATTTGTTCACTTAGTGAAAAATAACGAATTTTTTCGTTATTTCAAAAAAGTATTTCATTAAATCCACCTACCTTTTTGATTGAGTGTATATTTATGTAAAATGCTTCTAGAAACAGTATTTTCTTAATGCTGCTTCTTCTATTAGTTCTTTTGTTTCTTCGTAGTTCACTTTGTGTTTTGTATCATGATGATAAGGTAAAGACGAAACACTGAACAAATCAAATGTAGAATACAAAATTGAGTGTGAATGTGGCCATAATTATATTGCTATGACCCAACAAAAATTAAATCTCAGACTAACGCAGCCCAAAAGCGATGGCATACATAAACTTAAAAACTATGCCACCACATGTTCATGATAGAAAAGACAAAGTGAACTATTAAGAAACAAAAGTACTAATAGAAGAAACGGCATTAAGAGAAATACTGTTTCTGCTAGCATTATACATAAATATAGAGGAGAATAACTTTAAGTTTAAAAGAGACAAAGAAAATGTGAATCAAATGTATGCATATCTAATAAGTGTCGCGAAAGTAATAGAAAATTCAAATTTGCCGGTTACACCGACAATATAGGTGAGGGCACGAAATAATTACACGATTTCCTCAGTACTTGCGAAACCGTGCTTCTTTGTTTACACTAATTTGAAGTAAGTAATGTTTTCAATATTGTGAAATTAATTTTGAGCGAGTACTGTATTTAATTCAAAATATGTTATTTCAGTCCTCTGATGAAGGTAAACGAAGATTACCGAAATATAAGGATACATAAGAAAGTGTGGAGTTTGTTTTTCTAAGCCTATACCCGTGAATCCCAACCACGTTTTATATTAAAAATACAGACTGGTACTCAAACAAGATATATATACATAGAAACTGCATGCATGCAACCTTCGTGCATATAAACTTCATCCACGACATCACTGACAACTAAAATTTGGAGCTTAAATATCTTTTCTAGAGCACAAGAACATTAATATATTTTCAACATATAAAAAGATAATGCCCCGGTATCAAATTATTATTCATTGTGGTCCTTATAGACAGGAATATGGTAAATAAAAGATAACCCATCTGAACAGAGAGGGGGAAGTTATTCGAAATACGTCGGAATGCGTTCAAAATACTTCGGAAGAGGTTCGAAACAAGTTAGAAAAAGTTCAAAACACGTCGAAAGATGTTAGAAACACATCGGAGGAGGTTCGAAACAGTTCGGAAGAAGTACTGAACATGTCGGAAGAGGTTCTATACGCTTCGGTAGACGTTCGGAACACATCGGAAGGCGTTCGTAACACGTCGGAAGACATTCGCAATACGTAGGAATACGTTCAAAATACGTCGAAATAGGTTCGAACCACTTTGAGAGATGTTAAAAGTACATTGGAAGAGGTTGGAACATGTCGACCTACGTTCGACACAGGTCGACAGAGATTGGAAGCACGTCTGTAGTCTTTCGAAATAGATCAGAAGGTGTTCATGACACCTCGGAAGAGGTTCAAATTATTCCGGAAAAGGTTTGAAACACGTCGAAGATGTGCGAAACACGTTAGAAGAGTTTAGAAAGGTGTCGGAAGAGGTTTGAAATATATCGAAAGAGATATGAAACAGGACAGGGTTCGGAACACGTTCGAAATACGTTAAAAATGATTTAAAACTCATTTATAGAGATTAGAAAAATTTTTGAAGTTTGAACGAAGTTGGATAAAGTTCGAAATCACGACAACCCTTGTTAGAAAAAGAAAAACAATCAGAAGACCAAACCCGTCGCAGATTGAGAGGGTTTGTTCTTTTATTGCCGAAAATCACATGCCATTTGTACTTCTTATTAGAATAAACATGGGGTGTTTTAATCCCTACCAATTATGTAACAGTGCCATTGATAAGCATCTGCTATCATGGGTTTGCTCCAATAACGAAGTCGGACGGGGTGTGAGTAAACACACCCTATACAACCCGAGCACGTGTTTGAACGGAGTCGCTGTTGCTGCTACCGCTTCGGGATGGTACACATTTATAGGCATATGATACAGCCTCATAAACTTGTTCTACAAGGGAACCGTCTGGATCTTTCATATAACTAAATTTTAGCACTGCTATTGCGCAGGGCTGCATTTAAAGGACGATATCTCGTCTATGCAGGATGAGTTTTTATCGAGTTGCCAGTGGGTGGAGGCTCAATTCTCACGGTCACCAACACGATTGGAACATACTAAAAAACGAGGGATTACGTTGGCGACCCTGAGAAGTGTACCTCCACCCACTGGCAGCTCGGTAAAAAATCATCGTGTATATTATATATATATGTATATATATATATATATATTGTTGAAATTCCTAGAATTCTTACGTTAGACAGTTCAAAATACTAAATCAGGGACAACATACGCGACTAAAGGGACGTAAACAACAGTTACAACAGTCCCTAAATACAAAATATAACCTAAAATCATCTAAACACAAATCAAGTCCTGTCCTGTCTTGCCATCATCGGTTCCACATGTAGAAACCTACTTTCCGCAAGGTTCCAGACTGCACCAACAGAGCGAATATGCAAAGTTGCACCATTTCAGTCTGAACTAAGCGGCTATCTTGAGTAGAGCAACCGCATATATTGTTAATAAAATCAAAATATTAGTAATATTTAAACATGTTGTTGCCGTTTTGTACCACATTTTGGTCCTCCGTCATCATTGGGTAGAGGCGCCTTCCGGATTCTACCTGGTATGTAGCAATTTTCCTAAGTTTTATGCTAAAAGGGTCGTTACATCATCGGTTTTAAGAATCTATAACGCTGGATTATTTGAAAATGAGTTATTTTAAAGAGATTTTTGAAAATGTATTTAGTTGAATCGATGATGTAATATCGACAAATAATAATATTTCGCATTAATACATGTAATTTCTATTATACGTATGTGGTAGTAAGTTCTCCAATAAGTTGCCCAATAAGTTCAATATATATAGTTGCTTCTGAAGATGTACAGCAAAACCTCGATATCGCGACCAACCCGTGTTCAAGCAGCCACCTCATAATTATGTTTTATAGCCGATTCGTTGATATTTATTCGCCGAGGGGTGCAAATGGGTAAAACAACGGGAACATTAAAGTTATCGTACTTACAGCCATTGTAGTCGAGGCATTATTTCCACACGATTTAAACCTACTAAATTGGCCCCGCCGCACAGCCAATTTAATAAGTATATCATTCGGCTCCATAATAAAGGTAATCAGGAATATCAAATGAATAGGGAGTAAATTACTAATTTGACTGTCTGAATTTACGACTATCTTAATGTTACACAATATAACCTATTTATTATCTGATGTAATAACGTTACAGTTATTAGTGCAAAACATTAGTCGGCAGGCAAAATGGGGAGAATATATGCACAATTCGCACTAGAATAAATTTATTTTTCATTTATTTATCTGCGAAATTATGCAATTATTAAACAGTCGAGAGGAAATGTTGCAATACCATTTAAAGAATGCGATCGAACGTGCTCTTAGCTTGGGAACAATTAATACAGTATGTTCTCCCCCCCCCCCGCTGAGTCAAATAGCAGCCACACACAAACACCTATCAAATATCAATAACCGTTACTTGAATATTTTGCGAAGCAATGAAGTTGCTCTAATCTGAACATATGACAAACGTCGATAAAATTTCATATGTTTTAATTATTAGAACAATATCTACTTTATTAGCTTTCACACAACAGTTTATATTGTTCGCAAGGGCGTGAAGAGATAATTTCCGTATTTATAGGTGTTTTCATTAATTACTTGTTATGGCGCGTTAGCGATACGAGGAAATTAAATTAATCCGTTTTATTAGTTGGAATCATTTCCTTGCACATAACATTTGTATACAAATATCGAGGTATATGCGTTGTATTTATAACAGATATTGTTGATAGTAATAATACCTTATAATAATAAATAATAATACATAACAATAATAATAATTATTATGTATCTGTATATTGTACGTTGATTAGCTCGGGCAATTTGAACATTTTAAATAAAGTGCAATACTTAATAGTTGAAATGATGATGATTGGTTAACTTTCGAGATAAGCTTGATCTGTTTATCAGAAGCTGAATTGAAAAGTTTCAATCTGTACAAAAATTCCTGTAAGATAATTGCAATGAAAAATGAAATCTTTGCAATAATATGATATAGGCTATGTGCTGACGCCAATACTAATTACATTCTGTATAAGTCACAAACTATCTATTTACAATGTGATTTGAGTGGCTATTGCAATTTAGTAAAAAACTACTCCTACATTTTATTTTGATTGGTTCAAAGATAATTAAGATACATATACCCGGTTATATTAAATTTATTAAACCGATTTAAAAATGTGAGATAACTGAAATGTGAAATAACTGAAATGCGAAGTAATTAAGATCTGCTTGGTTTTTGCATTTGTTTATTAAAATTCAATGTAGGATACGTCTCGATTTTTCATTTTATTATTTTATTAGAAATCCAGGTTTTCGCAATCAAAACTTATACAAATTTTTGTATAGATTTTGGAACTTTCTATTTTACGTAGGTATATAAAAATTTGTTAGAAATGAAATTCAGACAGATTTCCTGTTTTAATTGATTTTTATTGACGCATCAATAAATCAATTAAAACAGGAAATCTGTCTGAATTTCATTTCTAACAAATTAATATACAACCTGTTGGGCATCTCCACATTTTCAATTATATAAAAATTATTATTATATACGTAAGGTATAACGAAGGAGGAAAATATTTACCGTCCTCTAAAACGTTTACAAAGGGCTATAAACAAAGGGGACAAATATCGTGAAACAAGGAATCAAAATATTGTCTATCCATCCGAGAATGCGAGGGAAAAGTGGCCTCAGGACGTTATTTATTTGGCCGTCCGTGAACCCGATACAATTACTTAAATAAACAATTGTTTGGGGGTTGACCGCTCACAATGTTGATGCAACTGATTCCATTGTTCCATCTCCTCGGTACATAAACTCTTAGAGTTGGGTTGCTTTTGTATCGACTATTCAGAAATTGATGCTTTTTCCTGCGAATGACTTCTGACCTATGCGATTGTATCTGCGATGTTGCGATGCGAAATGGACTTTTTAATTCAGGAGATGCATCAAAAATTTAGTTGGATAATCCTTTTTCTGGGAGAGAGTGAGAGAATAACAATGAGAATAGGAGAAAATGGAATTGAGAGAGACTGAGAATGAGAGAGAATGACAATGAAACAGATTCATATTGATGGAAAATGAGAATGATAACGAGAGAGATAGAGAGAGAATGGGAAAGAATTAGATTGACAATAAAAGAGAACGAGAAGGGTGAAAATAACAATGAGAGAGAATGAGAATGAGACAGAATGTGAGTGAGAGAAGAGAAATAATGCTAAACTAAACACAAATACGCACACAGATCGAATAATGTTTGTTGTGGTTACACAATAAGGTTAAGAGTCAGAATCCAGAGATGCCATTTTGTGGTCATTCAAGTCTATAGGCAAGTGGGAACTGAATCTCCTCAGAATTCGACTCAATATAAACTTTGCTGAATAACCCTTATCCCGAAATTACACACGGCCATGGCTTTCGCTACTGCAGTAGCTAAAGCAAGTACCTAAAGCAAGTAGTAACTAAAAAGAGAATTCACACGAAGATAATGACTAAAGCAAGACTCAAAATAATAAAAGTGAATATACTTTGAAAATGATATTTTTACTTTGAAATTTAACTACACTAAATAAAGCGATTTTACGAAAAAATGCAGTTATTTTACAATATTTTTGTAAAATCGCGTTATTTGGTGTAGTTAAATTGCAAAGTAAAATAACATTTTGAAAGTAAATTCACTTTTATTTTTTTGAGTGAAGTACTAAATTTAGTACTTGCTTTAGCCACTATCCTCCTGTAAATTATCTTTTTAGTTACTTGCTTTAGCTACTGGCCGTGTATAATTTCGTTATAAAGCTGGATTTACACACGGCCAGTAGCTAAAAGGAACGAGAAATCTATTTAGTGGTTGTCTACACATAGTTTAATAACTTGAACATGTAAACAGTTGGTTGCCATATCGTCTTCTATGTTCATTATAAAAGTGAATAAAATAAGAATTTTAGAATGTTTCAATATCAAATATGAAACATTTTCAATCATTTTAAAAAAAGATACTAATAATTTTAACAGAAAATATAACCAAATTATTAAAAATACTAAATAATTTTTAGCATTACCTTTATTTATATTACTATAAATAAAAATATTTATTTTTCCAGTAAAGCTTGTTTTGTTACATATCAAAAATACAAAAATATAAAAAGAAACATTAATTAAAAAATAGGAAATTTCAAATTTTTCATTAGTTGTAAATTTACCCCCTGAAACATTTTTAAATAAAAATAAAAAGTTTGGGAAGATTAAATTTATTTCATTAATAGACCAAAAAAGAAAAGAAATTAAAATTATTATACGAGAGCAGCTAACGTTTGTGAGAAATTATTCGATTTCTACTAAATAGGGAAAAAAACAGTTGAAAATTGGGAAATGACTATTTATACGAAAAGCATTTGGGGCTTCAGCAACGCTAACAAAGTTTATTACTTATAAAAGAATTGGGCAAAAATCGCCAGATCTTGAAGAATTTAAAAATTGCACATAACAGATTAGACAAACCAACTAAAAAATGCAGTTTCGTACTTTAATTCTCCGCAACTGATAAAATCAAATACAAATAGCCTTCGCATTTTATAGTGAAGCAAAGCTACTTGTTCAAGTACTAAATAGGAATGATTTCTATTCACTTGACTAAACGCGCCACTAAATTTCTTACTTGCTCAAGTACTAAACGCAATTGCCTACATTATTTATATAAGTAACTAAATTTAATACTTGCTTTAGCCACTATCCTCGTGTAAATTCGCTTTTTAGTTACTTGCTTTAACTACTGGCCGTGTGTAAATGTGGTCATAGACAACATTAAATAATGCCTTCGTCTTTGATTATAAATCTTATAAATTAGGTTAACGAAATTACGGAAAATATCGAAATGATAGAGTCACCAAATAGCGTAATAACGAAATTTAAAACAAAACGAAACAGAAGAAAACATAAAAATTTAATAAATTAACAATAAGACTTGTAAAGTAAAACATATAATAATAACAACAAACTGTCATTGTATTATAACTTTCTGAGTAAAAAATGACTTGCAATTGGCAGAACTGGGAACTGTAAATTTTTATATAAAATCACAAAAAGACAGTAATATTACAGACTTTCAGTAAAATATCAAATCAATATTACAAAAAATGTAAGTAATTTAAAAAAATATATCTAAATTTACAAATTTTCTGTAATTATTCAGCATTTTATTGTAATATTACAGCATAAAGGAAAATTACAAGTTGAAATGTAAAAATAATAATATGCAAAATATAAGTATAGAGGGCAGCACGCGTTAATGGATTCGCGCGGTATGCCTTTTCATTATCGAAAGCATCGCGTATCCGAAACACACAAAAATCGGTTGAGTATATAAATTTAGATAAGACAGTTTATTCTTCACTTGCTCTAAGGGTGGCCATATACGTAAAGGTGTACCTCACAGGTTTACTTGTGTTGCCTGCTTCGAGATAATATTACATACACTTACATTTTACACTATTTATATTGTAAAATTACATACAGAAAAATAAATTTTACTATAAATATTTTCACTTTAGCGACTGATGTGTAAAATTACATAAACTACCTTGAAATTTCCCTGAAAGTGTTGTAAATTTAGACGACCATATTTAAATGTTTGTAATATTACATTTTGGTATTGTATTAATGCAATCCGAATTTAATATTACAGAGACCCTGTACTTTACAATAATGGTACTTGGCCACAAAGTTGACAAAACCCATTACTGAAAATTTACAGAAAATTTTCTTTCTGCGTATAGTTCATTATTAATTCAAGAGAAATTTATGGAAAACTAAAATTTTAAGCTATCAAAATGTTGAGGTGAATTATTTTATTACGAATAGCGGTTTGTTAGCAATAGTTAAAATATTTCAAGACAACATCATTCACACATTTAAGAGTACTGTCACAATGAATTTAATACGGTTGTCAATAACGGATATAATAGTATTGTAAAAACGAATTTAATTAAAAGAATTAATATGAGGACGGGAAAGCCGCAGGCCGATTGTTTTGGCAAGACATTCGGATCGGGCGTACCACGCATTTAATGCAAGTCAAAACAATAACACTTCTTTATAATTATTTTCATATCAGTAATTACTTGTTTATTTATCAATAATTACATAATTTTCATGATTTATTTTGTGACTAAACGCGATTTACGACACATGTCGCTCCTTCAAACGTCAGAGTTATAAATATATTATAATATAAATTAAAATATATGAATTAAGACAATCAAAAAAGTTATAGGAATTAAAGAAGTTAAAGACAGGAAATGATTAAAGAACTTAAAGTAGCGAAAAAATTAAAGAATGTGCTGAAATTAACGAATCTAGAGAAGTTATGGAAATTAACAAAAGTATAAAAATTGAAGAAATTAACGAAAGTACAAAAATTGAAGAGACAGCTACATGTTTGTACAAACGGTGAAGAAATAAGAGAAGTTAAACAAATTAAACTAATAAATAATGCAAACGAAAACAAGTCTAAAATCAAAAGGTAATCGAACCTCCTCAAGGAACGAAACAAAAAAATTACTTAATTGCTCCTAAAAGAAAACCCCACGGTAAATAAACAACCAAAACCCAAACAACGTTTAACGAGGAAGCTTGAATGAAAAATGAAATTGACACCGAGATAAATAAATGGGAATGGGATCCGGTAGTTAACAATAATATCCAGGTATTCTGATCATTGTTTTCGGTAATTCGGGAAGACCACAGAAGAAAATACGTTCGTCCGTAAATAGATATTTTGAATAGGAATAAATATTGTGAGTAAGAATAAATGTCGTAAATAAGAATAAATTTTGTGAATTAGAATAACTTGTGAGTAAAAAGAAATCTTGCGACTAAGAATAAATCTTGTGTGTAAGAACAAATGTTGTAAGAATGAAACTTGTAAGAATGAAACTTGTAAGAATGAAACTTGTAAGAATGAATATTGTAAGAATGAATATTGTAAGAATGAATATTTTAAGAATGAATCTTGTACGTGAGAATAAATATATAGCGAATAAAAGGGCGATGGTACTTACTGGTATTTAACCGTTCCCTCCACGCCATGGGGTTAGAAACAAGCCCTTGAAATCCAGGCCAACAGAGACCGCCGGGCCTGCCCAGCTCCATGGGGGGCTTGTTGACCGAGTTGGCGGCGTGATGGTGGAAGAAGGCGGCGGCGGCGATGTTGAAGCCGCGCAAACCGGAGTTGGAGGCGGCTTGGGGGCTGTTGGCGGCGATTCCCAGGGAGTTTTGGGAGAAGCCGAGGGTGTGGGGGAAGTGCAACGGACCGGCGGTGACCTGAGAGGGTCTGGAGAGGATGTGGTCGATCCCGTGGGGATTGGCTCCTTGGGAGCTGTTGCTGTTGGAGGTGGCGCCGAGGGGGCTCCGGGACATCAAGCCGGAACGTTCTACGTGTAAGCTTGTACGCTCCAGCAAGACATCCGCGTCGGTCTTGTCCTGGTGGAGGTGTTCGTGGTTGAGGTGGGCCTGGTGCTGCTTCATCTCGGTCATGGAATGGAGGGCTGCCAGGGGGGCGGCCAGCATGTTGCGGTGTTCGAGGTTAAGGAAACTGAGGTTCTGTTGACTGGCGAACTCGAGCATTTTGGAGACTGGAGGCGGCGGAGTGACTGATACCTCTGAGCGGTCGCTGGATGCGTCGCTGTGCTGCGTCATGGCCGCTGGAGACGCCGTGGTGTCGGCTTTTGGACGCGATCAAGCCGCGTCGAGGGTTCTGCGGAATATCACAAAAACACGTGGTCGGCACGACACATCACAATCACTCACGGGGTCGAAGTCGTTGTGCTTCGCCGGTCGGGGCTTTTGGTGGAATGAGCGAGCGTGACTTAACTGACAGTCGGTAGTCGTACTTAGGGGAAGGAAGAAAAGACCGTTCTTTCGTCGCACCGCTGCGTCGGTCGTTTGTCGTACGTGTGTGTGGTGGCACCGAAGAGCGAGCAGCGAGCAGCGGCCGGCGAGCAGCGAACGGCGACCAGTGAGCAGCGTCAAGCGTCAAGCGGAGAGCGGGTTCGGGGTATGGGTACGGTTAAGGAGCTCGGAGTACGGAGTACGGAGACCGAAGACCGGAGACCGGAGAACGGAGAACCGAGAATGGAGAGTGGAGAATGGAGAACGGAAGAGCGAGCGAGACCGGCGGGATGGCGAGATGGCGAGGTGGCGAGGTGGTGAGGTGGTGGGCGGTTGCGAAGTGGCGGTGACTGGTGTCGCGGTGGGGATGACGCTGCTCTGCTGTCTATGAACTCGAGTGCATGTTAAATATGTGCTTCTGTGAAAGCTCATTAGGTTGGCCTCTATGGCCGGGGACATTGAGTGGTGCGGTGCGTGTCGAGACCCGTTGCGTGGCTGCACAGTGCTCTATTTTTAAAAGAGATTAATGCTTTTTTCATTGGTCCGAAGGAGGATCGGGATTCCGTGAGTGCACCCGTGATTGGCGCGGTCGCTATTGCCCGGAACCGCCCGCTATTGGCTGCCGGCCCGCCCTACCCCCTCCGGAGTCGTATTATCGGAGTATACATGGGACTCAATCTGTAAGGAGGTATTTTACTAGCATAACATGTTAGCGGTGGAAACAAGGTTTGAGCCCCTCCAGCCCGGCTGCCCTCGATGTTCTGCGAAATAACACACATACCTTCCCTATTATGGCACTTAATAACTTTATATATTAAGCCGGCAATCTACAGCTGAATAAACCGTGTTTTTCTCTTTAATTATGCTTTTTATTTTAATTCCGACCTACGCCGCTTCACGTCCGGCCCGTTATAATCATTTCTTATTGCGACCTTATATTTATTTATCTTCGACATTCGTGTATTTATGAATCTCTACCACTTATTTGTCTCCTACCCAATGTGAACATATATCAGTATGTGCGTATCTCTAAAGGCGTATTTACATCAAGCGAGCATTTTGTTCTGGAACGTTCTACAGGATGATCTTTTTTCAAGTTGCCAGTGGGTGGATTGCGATTGGCACATACTAGAACACGGGTGATCGCGTTGCCGACCCTGAGAAGTGTGTCATCACCCTCTGGCAACTTGAAAACAAAATCATCCTGTAGAGCGTTCCGTTAAGGCGCATTTACATCAACCGAGCAATGTTTGAGAACGTTAAAAAACATTCTCAAACACACACGAGGGGCTTCCGTTCACACTGCCTGAGCACGTCCAACAAGCAGTTGATCTCGAACACTTGGCCAAGTTCTCAACAAGGCACCCGCGTTATCAAAGCTTTCAATTTGTGCTTTTAAAAAATTCAGCCGCATGTAATCTTCGGATTTTGATTTTTTTACTGAAGAAAAAGTGTCATGAGATGATACTCAACAACGTCCGCTCGTGTTGTCGCAGATATGCCGTTTACCCCGGACGCGCAACAAACACTCAATCCTTTGATGATTCGTCAGTTTACCGTTTACTCTAGGTTTGTTTTATCATAGTGTCAGGATCAGTTAGGAACTAACTGAGACTGCGCAGTAAGTAAAATCCGTTCTATCATAATTCCAAACATAGTTGTCGTCATTTTGCCAGTTGTTCTATCAAGACG
>JAWQRP010003908.1:0-12622 GCA_033557875.1 Quadriops clusia
CATAAACATCTTGTCGAGTGCACATACATAAATACATTCTACGATATACTCGTGTACATCACAAAATCTTACTGTATACACAGAATAATCTTATATATCGTTTATTAATTTAATATTATTTATAGTAATGTAATTTGCAATACATATTTGAATCAGTAGTGTAGATGTTCCTTTTATACGATTCGCAAACACCGGTTCATTTTACTACGAACTTCGTTCAGCATCATGTTCACCGCATTCATTCTGTTTTTGTCCTGTTTCTAACCTCTATCGTCTTTATCGTAGAATATAAAATCGATCAGCATCGGCTTGATGGCGACAATTTATTTCATCAAATGAATGTCACAGGCACTTGTTTCTTTGGCTTTTAATACACATTGTCTATTAATTTTTTCTGTTCTTTCATTGCATGACATTGCCTCATATAACATTTACGTATATGCACATTCCACAGTTCTTGATTATGTTCCATCCAACGTTCCATCGCATATCCTCACTTTTCGGAAATTCACCAGATTGCATCTAAAGCTCCAAAATGCTATACTTTAACTAACTGTTAATGTATAATTTACACGTTTGGCACATACGTATGTACGTACGTTACAACGGTAATTATGTTTGTTGATTGCTACTATTACTATTATCATTATTATTAAATATTATTCTTCATTATTATTATCATTATTGTTATTCTGATTATGATTATTACTCTGATTCATATTATTATTATTATTACTATTATTATTGCGGTGATTTTCTTAAAAAAAATTAAATTTACTTGTGACCAATGCGCACTGCCAGGATATTATTATGTTAATAACAACATAAAGGATAGGTGGGTTAAAGGCGGGCCGAGCAAATTGCAAGATTGCCAACTTACAGCAAATAATCCCTATCAAGCGACTGATATATCAGCGTTAACAGGTCGGCCGTTCGCCGGCCGATTTCCTTTATTTTCCTCGCGCCGTAAGTCACCGAGTTTATTTGCTTAAGAGTATTTGATAAAGCAGATGCGAGATCATATATAATTTCAATTATGTCATTATTATTGTGCGAGTTATCTTTGGAGTTTAATGAGAGGATTAGGGACTCGGGAACAGGTCTTATAAATAATCTCACCGGATACTTTATAGCTCCGCTCTGTGCATGAAGGTATATAGCTTACGGTCGAGCCGAACTTAAACCTCTTTGGCCTGGATGAACACGTGGGCTCGAAATTTTACATGATATGTGGAATTTTACGGAATAATCTATAACTTTACATAATATGTAGAATTTTACATAATATGTATAATTTTACGTAAAATTTACGTATATTTTACAGTAAAATTTACGTATATTTTACAGTCAAATTTACGTATATTTTACAATAAAATTTACGTATATTTTACAGTAAAATTTACGTATATTTTACAGTAAAATTTACGTATATTTTACAGTAAAATTTACGTATATGTTACGTAAAATTTACGTATATTTTACGTTAAATGTATAATTCTATATAATAATAGCTATGTGGCATTTTACATAACACGTACAATTTCGCGTTTTCCCGAACATCTCCTCAAAGTATTAATTTCGTGGATTCAATTCGTTCCGATTCATTAAAGCCCTATTTCCAGGCATTATGTGTTTAGTTTTATGGTGTTGTTACCATCACGCTGATTAAAATAAATGGCCGGGCGCGGGCATAACTCAGAGACTTACAAACATGCCAACGAAAAAACATAATATTTTGGAATTAAGTTACGTTAAACCACGAAACATCTTAAACGAAGCATCTCGGGGATTAACATAACTAAAGCCCGGATAAACGCGTTGCGTAATATATAGTAAATATATAATAGTACCGCCACGTTTTTTTTGAGTAATACGTTTTCTATCCAAGAAAAAATCCTTTGTCCTGCCTGGGCTTCGTCCTCTCGTGAAAAATGACCCAGGGTTCCAGTCACAGCTTGTTTGTACTAATCGAAGACCGATTGTAGGAATATGATAATCGAAGACGAGAAAGTGGTTTAACCGACGTTATAAATAGATCTACAACTCTTTCATTATGCTTAATGACAATCATTAATGTTGAGGATATTTCTTTCTGCGTCGGGCTCGTCTTTTTACGATTTGGCATCGGTGGTGCCCAGGGACAAAACGAGCGCGAGGAGCTCGCAGAGCATCCCAATTTATTATATGCAAATTTGAAGAGTTGGACTGAAAATAACAGTAATATATTTCCATCAGTGTCTCGCGGTGTACATAGGGGGTCTTCCTCGACAGCAGTAACATTAGTTCGGGACCTGCTCTTGTAATTCTCGCCGACACCGACCGATCAACCCGTCTCTCTCTTCCTCAAGGGAGAAATGGCGACCTCTTCGGGACATACGTCTTGCCGATGGAGAGTCCACCAACTAACTAATCGGACTGGACGTTATTAATCGGCTAAATACCGAAATCGTGTTTGACCATTCGTAAAAGAAGGTTGCTGGGTTAAAAATGGTTGATGGGTTAAAAATGGTTGCTGGGTTAAAAATGGGTGCTGGGTTAAAAGTGGTTGCTGGGTTAAAAATGGTCGGTGGGTCTTAAACACACATAAACAACCATAAACACACATAAACACACATAAACACACATAAACACCCATAAACAACCATTAACACACATAAACACACATAAACACCCATAAACAATCATAAACACACATAAACACACATAAACACCTATAAACAACCATAAACACCCATAAATAACCATAAACATCCATAAACAACCATAAACACACAGGTAGCTGGGTTAAAAATGAGTGCTGGGTTAAAAGTGGTTGCTGGGTTAAAAACGGTTGCTGGGTTAAAAATGGTCAGTGGGTTAAAAATGGTAGCTGGGTTAAAATGGTAGCTGGGTTGAAACAGGTCGCTGGGTTAAAAAATCACTTAAGAAGTCGCTTAAAGAAGTTGCTTAAGAAAGAATGAACACACATAAAAATTATCACATTGTTAAACAATATGTTGTCTTCCTTTAATATATTATCACTATGTGTTTAACACATATGAAACAATAATTCAACAAATAAAGATGATTGAAACTCGTTTTAAACTAAAACGCGCATGCGCTGTACCGAAAATACGTAATAATTTACATAGTCAGACTTACTCCCGCCGTTTACCCGCGCTAGGCCATGCATCAACATTATGAAAATTCAAATTTGCCCTCGTTCTCATTAGTATTTGCTTTTGATGCATTAGGTAAGCAGTTGGCGCTGTTGCCCGGCTTACGAATCAATTACGTTCCGAGAGGAAAAGAATGCAGGCTCAATTAATCATAACAATAAAGGCCGTTTACAGTTTTATCCGCAATAATTACGGATAATATTAATTACGGTATGGCGCTTAGATGCAATAATTTGCTGCGATCAATCACGCTCTCGTATGCCAATGCAACGCCGCAGTTGCCTTGAAAATGGAAATTTTAATGCGATGGGGCGTTGTCTAGAAAGCATGATGAAGCGATAAGTCTCGCGTCCCATGCATCATGGAATATTCGCCATTGTCCCATTGCGAGGTAGAAAGCGAACGATATGGGCAAATGTGAACGTTTGTGTATACCAACTTGGTGTATGCCAACTTGGCGTATACCAACTTGGGGTATACCAACTTGGGGTATACCAACTTGGTGTATACCAACTTGGAGTATACGAACTTGGTGTATACCAACTTGGCGTATATCAACTTGGTGTATACCAGCTTGGTGTATACCAATTCGGCATATACAACTTGGTGTATACCAACTTGGCGTATACCAACTTGGCGTATACCAACTTGGTGTATACCAACTTGGCGTATACCAACTTGGTGTATACCACCTTGGTGTATACCAACTTGCTGTATACCCACTTGGAGTATACCAACTTGGTGTATACCAATTTGTATACCAACTTGGTGTATACCAATTTGTATACCAACTTGGTGTATACTAACTTTGTGTATACACTTTCATTGCAGTGCCGCTTTAATGTATACAAAGTGATACAAAAATCCTCAAAGCGCAACAACGCATAAACCCACATTTTTAAATGGTTCACCTTGAATAATCTACAATCTTAATTAAACGTTTCTAAATATGCGATACATATTGTAAATAGTTTTGTCAGAGGTGTCAGCGTGTTTTATTAGGGTAATTTTTTACACGTTTTTATGCGAACGCTCGTGTCCTTAGCGGTTTAATATTTCGCTATCGTTTTAATTTATTGCTTTAATTTGCGTTATGTGTTCATTATAATTAGGCTTAAAGATCGATGATTAGATTGGACGAATTTTAACATTAAAAGTGTATATATGCTAAACTTTTTTGTTACAAACTTTTAAGTTTCTAACAAAGTATTTTAAGTTAATAGGTTTGTCAAAAATTTAAGTTAAAGATATTGAATTTAAAAACTGTTAAACTAGAAATTGTAAACTAGAAACTGTAGGTTAGAAACTATAAGCTAGAAAATCTAACCTAGAAACTATAAGCTAGAAACTCTAAGCTAGAAACTCTAACCTAGAAACTGTAAGTTAGAAACTATAAGCTAGAAAATCTAACCTAGAAACTGTAAGTTAGAAACTATAAGTTAGAAAATCTAACCTAGAAGCTATAAAGCTAGAAACTCTAACCTAGAAACTGTAAGTTAGAAACTCTAACCTAGAAACTATAAGCTAGAAACTATAAGCTAGAAACTCTAACCTAGAAACTATAAGCTAGAAACTCTAACCTAGAAACTATAAGCTAGAAACTCTAACCTAGAAACTGTCAGTTAGAAACTCTAACCTAGAAACTGTCAGTTAGAAACTCTAACCTAGAAACTATAAGCTAGAAACTCTAACCTAGAAACTGTCAGTTAGAAACTGTAAGTTAGAAACTATAAGCTACAAATTCTAACCTAGAAACTATAAAGTAAAAGAGATGTACGTAAAAGATATTTAGTTTAAAAGTATAGAGTATAGGGATAAGTGAGGTCCAAACAAAGCAAAACCCAAGCTGCCAAAACCACAAAAAGAGTATTTTAACATGGCCGGACACTTTTGGTCGCCTACTACCGCAACATATGAACATGACAGCTTACCAGAGATGGAAAGTGGCCCATTTGAGTTTTGACCAACTCTCCAAGAGGCCAATGTGAGCAACGAGTTGACCAGCAGCTTTCTGCGATTCTTATTATAATGCGCCTCGATATAGACACAAACTCTGAGTGCGAAGTTCCTCCGAACCTTTCGGAATTTCTATATGCCTTTTATGAATTTGTTATATTTTGAATAGGGCCCCTGACGTAGCGCATAACTTATTCCGCGCACCGGCAGCGGGCCAGCCTGTTAACGAATTTCATTCCCAACGATGGTTTTTTTGCAAGAACACATCGAAAATTTAGTCATTATTCTTCATCTTTAATTTCCATTTTTAATTTCAATTTTAACTTCAATTTTCATTTTAACTTTAACATAAATTTTAGCTTTAATATAAATTTTAACTGTAATATAAATTTTAGCTTTAATTTCAATTTTAGCTTTAATATAAATTTTAGCTTTAATTTCAATTTTAGCTTTAATTTCAATTATAGCTTTAACTCGAATTTTAGCTTTAATTTCAATTTTAGCTTTAATATAAATTTTAGCTTTAATTTAAATTTTAGCTTTAATATAAATTTTAGCTTTAATTTCAATTTTAGCTTTAATTTCAATTATAGCTTTAATTCGAATTTTAGCTTTAATTTCAATTTTAGCTTTAATTTCAATTTTAGCTTTAATTTCAATTTTAGCTTTAATTTCAATTTTAGCTTTAATTTCAATTTTAGCTTTAATTTCAACTTTAACTTTAATTTCAATTTTAGCTTTAATTTCAATTTTCGCTATAATTTCAATTTTAGTTTTAATTTCAATTTTAGCTTTAATTTCAATTTTAGTTTTAAGTTCAATTTTAGCTTTAATTTCAATTTTAATTTTAAGTTCAATTTTAGCTTTAATTTCTATTGAACTTCATCTCATGTTCAATTCATCTTCAATACATCCTTACTTCATCCTTACTTCATCCTTAAATCATCTTCAATTTGCCGTCAATTCGACCTCAAGTCATTCTCCATTCATTTCTCAAATCAATCTCAATTCATTCAGAATTTAACGTCAATTTATCCTTAATGAATCTTCACTTTATCCTCAATTAATCTTCAATTCATCTTCAATGAATCTTCAATTTATTCTTAAAGAATCTTCAATTTGTTCTTGAAAAATCTTCAATTTATTCTTGAAGAATCTTCAATTTATTCTTGAAGAATCTTCAATTTATTCTTGAAAAATCTTCAATTTATCTTAAAGAATCTTCAATTAAACTTGAAGAATCTTCAAGTAATTCTCAATGATTCTTAAATTTTTCCTTAAGGAATCTTCAATTTATCTTCAATGAATCTTAAATTTATCCTTAAGGAATCTTTAATTAATCTTCAGTGAATTTTAAATTTATCCTTAAGGAATCTTCAATTCATCTTCAATGAACCCTCAATTCAGCCTTGATGAATCTACAATTTATTCTTAATTAATCCTCAATTAATCCTCAAATCTCCTCAATTAATCCCCAAATATCCTCAATTAATCCTCAAATATCCTCAATTAATCATCAAATATCCTCAATTAATCCTCAAATATCCCCAATGATATCAAATATCCTCAATTAATCCTCAATTAATCCTCAATTAATCCTCAAATATCCTCAATTAATCCTCAAATCTCCTCAATTAATCCTCAAATATCCCCAATGAATCCTCAAATATTCTCAATTAATCCTCAAATATCCTCAATTAATCTTCAATCCAACCATCCTCAATTCAATTTCAGATCCAATAAATTTAATTCCAGATTCAACTCCAACTTTCATTTCACCTTCAGATCCAATGCAAATAACATCCAGATTTTTCATAACTAAATGAAACGAGCATACGTCGCGGTAGCAATAAATCGCTGGGACTCGAAGCCTCGCGGTTAAAATCGCATTGATTAGCACAATAAGCAGCGCAGTAAGCTGAATGAGTTTAGACATCTGCCCAGCTTACATTTTTAAGTATTTAAATCTGTCAATTAAGAGCGATCCAGATGAGGCCCGTATGTAAAAAAGCTCCGATATGACAGCTACTTATTGAGTTAAAAATGTGCCTCGGAAGATGCACTTGATTATGTCAATTAACCGCATCACTACAGCGACTGTGCGCTCTCCTTGTTTTTGAGGACGTTGGTACACGAGGTTTCACATCAAATGCCCTAAATTTTATTCATTCGTATTTACTTGAGTTTAACGATATTTAGACTGTTTTCCAAATCACTATGTCTTTATCTCGTTCTCTTTAATTACACTATATTCAAAATTACACTATATTCAAAGTAGTAGGAGTTTGCTCATTGGTGACCTAGATATATTAAATATAATACGTAATGTATTTATTTAGTACCTTTATAAACTCTGACTTTTTAGGTCATTTTCAAACTTTCAGATTCTTTGTAGTTTCAAATTTTGTTAAATGTACTGGCGAATCAAGCGACCAAATTTTATAGGTCAGGTTATACAGATAACCTATTGAAATTATATGGAGACATCAATGCGGATTAGGCGACGAACCTATTTAACCTTTTTCGCTAATGATAAATAATAATAATTCTATATATACAGTGAAACTTGCGTACAGCGGAATCCTAATAAGACGGAATCCTGTGGTAGATGAAATTGTTAGAAAATATTGGTCCCTTCAATTAATTTTTAATGTAAATAGCTCTGTGCAGGACGGAATCTGTGTGACGCGGACGGAAAGATCTTTTTCAGTCCTGTTCCTATATACTTCTGTATATTCTAACCTGCGGAGCGCGGAAGCGACGATATTTGGCGTTGCACTCAACCGTGACTAGAGATCCTATTTTGATATTTTTATCTCTTTGTATGTATACCTACTATGTTAGAGGGAGATAGATCGCGTACTATGTAACTTTGTTTAATGTGTAAATCACATTTATGAAAACACGCAAAAACAGCGTAATGTCGCGCAAACATATAAAATGCATTGATTCGGTCGGATGTTGAAAAAAACTTCTATCGAGGAATTGACCAAACAAACCCGTTTTCAGAATGTATTTTTAAGAAATGTAAGAAAAGTAATACACCATCGTTCAATACTTAACCAGTGGTTGTTGAATCTTCACAAACTAAACATGTGCTTGTAGCAAAATGAGTAAAATAAATAACTTAAGTTTAAAAGAAAAAGTGGACTTAATAAAAATAAAATTATTGACAGTGATCCTGAGAGTAGTGAAGAAAATGAAACTGAAACATTCCCTACAAAAAAAATGTTGTAAAATATTTAAATATTAGTTTCTTGGGAGTAAGTCCGTGTTTGTTGAGAAAAAACAACACGGACTTACTCCCAAGAAACTAATATTTAATTATAAATAGTAGCCCAAGAAACTTCGTTAATCAATATGTTGTAAAATATATCAAAAAATATATCAATAAATAAAATTAAAAGTAAACCTAAGAAACAGCTAATAACCTTGGATACATTTATTTCAAAAAAATGTACTTAGAATACGTACACTAGGTATTACATATGTACACACATATTTTTATACAATATGTATGTATGTATTAGAATAATGATCGATTTTTGCATTATATTTTTATTCATTTATTAGTTTCATTAATAAATTCTCGAATTAGTTATATTATACATTTAATTTTTTTGTAAATTGTAATAAAACCTGTTTGTGAAGGAAAACCTGTCAAGGACGGAATTTTATGTCGGTCCCGTGACGTTCCGCCTTACGCAAGTTTCACTATATCTATATATATATATATATGTCAGTAAAGTTTATGGCTTCTCATATAATATTATTTCAAATAATTATGGTATTAGCCAGTGAGCGTTGAAACAAGTAGCATACATCTAAGTGTGTTACTAAATTTTTTATTTGTAATATGTTTATTTACTTGTTATGTCAATGACTTTCTATGCACATTTTGTAACATATTTCTATTCTCTGATGATGCCGACAAGTTTCGGTGAAACGTAAGAAGAATATGATAAAACATTTACTGGCTAATACCATAATTATTTGAAATAATATATATAATTTTTTAATTTAAAAATATTATTTGAAAGACAAAGCAATACAACAATAATACAAAATTTTAATTGCTTCATATTGCAGAAATTAGCAAATACGTGTAGACTGGAATGCAGAATAATAGGAAATAAATAAATTATAAACAAGGAAATTTATTGATGTAATTACTGCCTTGCCTGCGTTATAAACGAGCGAACGAGTGAGCGAACTTCTGCTACTTAGAAAATAATGTATTAGTTTGAGAGAGATAAAAAAGTGTTAAAGACACACTGTTCGACAGGATATACTTTCAACGTTAATTACTTACTTTAAATGAATGTAGATAATATTGTGATGGGAAAACTATTTTTTTGCATTTGATAAATAATATTGCTATTTGGAGCTACATTTAATTATGATTTAATTATTATTGGAGATTTGAATAATATTGATAATTTAATTATTAACACAGATCGAGGAGGTGCAAATATACGTATGTGTTTGATTGGAAATAACAACAACAAAAATTATTTTAAAATAAAAAAAAATCTCTTAACTTCTGTCTTCGCTAGTATCAAGGAGTTAAAAGCGTACTCACTTAATTTACGCTTATTTTAACGCTGTCCGCAATAAGTAATCGCCACAACGACGTGTTCGCTATAGGTATAAATCGCAACCGGATAAGCGATATTGACGTGCTCGTTGCGGCGACTGCCGCATTTCTAATAATAATTAAAGAGATAAACTAATCAATTAAAACTAATTTAAATGCTGGATAGAGTGTCCGCGTGTGTTGCAGGCCTCGTTCCCTTCCTTTTTCACATCCCTGCTTTATAGCGGCCGCGCTTAATTGTGGAATAAATACGATTTTGCTCTATTTGAAAAAAGTGCTATTTATGCGCTGCTAGCTGTGAAATGTGCTATAAAATCGCATGCAGCTCTATTGTGCATTTTTTTAGTGCGGTAAATTATAAATTAACATTAGTGTCTTACTAACTATAACGCCAAAGACATGATTTGTGGCTTAATGGGGGCTTACGGGAGCCGATTATTTTTCTCCGCTAGCGCGTAAATTACATGCTTGTTGTTTATAGGAGTTGATTTGCATTTGACCGCCAAATGCTAGTAGATTGATTAAAAAATTATAAAATGGTTCATTTTTATAAAATGGTTCAATTTTATAAAATGGTTCATTTTTATAAAATGGTTCATTTTTATAAAATGGTTCAATTTTTTAAAATGGTTCATTTTTATAAAATGGTTCAATTTTTTAAAATGGTTCATTTTTATAAAATGGTTCATTTTTATAAAATGATTCATTTTTATAAAATGGTTCATTTTTATAAAATGGTTCATTTTTATAAAATGGTTCATTTTTATAAAATGGTTCATTTTTATAAAATGGTTCATTTTTATAAAATGGTTCATTTTTATAAAATGGTTCATTTTATAAGACAGTGCAGTTTTGAGTGCATTTTGGTGTTTAATATATGAAAGTTTGTGCTGCATTACATTAACGTTTTTACTACATTAAAGTTTTACTAGATTAAAGTTTTACTACATTAAAGTTTCACTACATTAACGTTTTCACTACATTAGCGTTTTTACTACATTAAAGTTTTCACGATATTAAAGTTTTTATTCCAATAAATGTATGTAGATACGTTAGTAAATACATATGAATGCATACATATGTAGGTATGCACATATTCACAAGAGTTTCTTTTTGTAAATAATTTCTTATGAATGATGTGGCCAGGTTTAAATACGAAAAAGGCGAGATATAATTAACTCTTTGAGGTCACATTCGAACAATAATTACGGTCTCGGGCCGTTGCTGGACTTGGAGTGAAAATTACGAACGGACGTCGCCTTTGGTTAAAACTGTAACTGTTGTGCGGAGAAAGATGGGAAATGTCGTTTTCTCCTCTCGTGCATGCAGATAGGCATTCTTTTGAGGAAGACGCAATAATAATTTTACTCACGAAAGAAATCTTTGCGCCTCATCACAGCTCACATGTGATAATAGCTCAGATGTGATAATTAGCTCAAATGTGAAAATAGCTCATATGTGATAAAAGTTTGTCTGATAACTGCTCGTCTGATAATAGCTCGTCTGATAATAGCTCGTCTGATAATAGCTCGTCTGATAATGGCTCGTCTGATAATAGCTCGTCTGATAATAGCTCGTCTGATAATAGCTCGTCTGGTAATAGCTTGTCTGATAATAGCTCGTTTGATAATAGCTTGTCTGATAATAGCTCGTCTGATAATAGCTTGTCTGATAATAGCTCGTCTCATAATACCTCATCTGATAATAGCTCGTCTGATAACAGCTCGTCTGATAATAGCTCGCCTGATAATAGCTCGTCTGATAATAGTTCTTCTGATAATAGTTCATGTGTGATAACACCACAAATGTGATAATAGCACGAACATGTAGAGCATTCCCTAGTTGCACGCGAGATATTTATTGCACAGAAAGCAATCATGCATAATCGAGCGCATTAGCGTAAATTAAGTCAACTGTTGTCTATAAGAGGCGATTGAAAAATCTATCGCGATAGTAAGTGTTAGCAAATGGAGCAATAAACAAAATCCTGGAAATTTCTCTCTTTTATTAATTAATTAAGAGCGTTTGTTGCAACTGCTCTGACCGACATTAGAGGGAATTTCTTTTATTTCTCCTCTGCACTCGCGGATTATACGACCAGTTTAAATAACTTCATTATGAGTGCACATTCTTGCATGAGAATTTCTGCTATTTTATTCGCCCGGAGAATCGCCGGAGAATCGCCAGAGAATCGCCGGAGAATCGCCGAGTACGTCCGGAAACCATATAGGTAGCTTGGCACGGCGTTATAAAACCATAAGTTAATGTCGCTTGCTATTGAAAGTTTTAAATTCCTCCCTGAGCACTAATATAGAAAGCGCTAGAGCTTCGCATTCATTCAAGTTAATGGTAAGATCGCCATTTTACACACTTCAATAATAAGTCATTTAGTCATTTAATTAGTAGTCATTTAATTACTACCCTGAGAGAAGTTTCTAATTAAAACCACATATATGTGTTTAAACTGATAAAAACCTATAGGTTGATTTGGAAAAATAAGATGAACCCTTCTATTATTTGAACCCTTCTATTATTTGAACCCTTCTATTATTTGAACCCTTATATTATTTGAACCCTTCTATTATTTGAACCCTTTTATTACTTGAACTCTTCTATTATTTGAATTTTTTTAACGATTATTTTCTTATTAACATTAAATTAACATATAACTTTATTGTTTTTTGACCTATTATTTTATATTATTAAATATTAATAGTACTGTGTATAAGGTCTAAAATATATATTTAACTATCTATCTCGACGTTTCGTTATGTAATAATAACATCTTCAGGAGATTTAAAGATAAATTTGAAATTTCCTATTTGACATGATATTTTCTGAAATTTCTTCTTATTTTAATTAACAAAACAAAAAAATAAGTTTCACTTAAAATAATAAAAATAAGAAAATG
>JAWQRP010003909.1:0-12621 GCA_033557875.1 Quadriops clusia
GATGTTCTTTAAAATGCGATTTTTTCATAGTGGCGCAACCATCGATACACACTCACCATAGAAATCATATTCCTTAAAATGGGAAAATTACCGACGGACGGACGGACGGACGGACGGACGTACGTACATATGTACGTTACGACGGTAATTATGTTTGTTGATACTCTTAATAATGATGACACGATAACTCAAAAACTACTTGAGATAAATCAATGAAAATTGGTATGTAGGCATTTTCGCTAAAAACGAAACTAGTGTCAAGTTTTGGATTTATTCGGGAAACCGGAAGTGGCAGTTTATCTGAAAAAGTAGTGAAAAACTTTCATGTAAAATGAAACTTTTTCAAGTAAAGTGCCATTTTTCTTTAAGGGATTTCTATAAAATTTTGTAGTAACAATGAGAATAACAAGAAACTCACAGATATTAAATTGCCCCACCGGAAGTGGTATTTTTTAACAATTTTTTTATATATGTACATAATAAAAAATTATTCAAAAATCGCTCTTTATCCTAATGTGAATTTGTCATATCTTGTCTTGTGCACCTTAGAAATATACGAAAAAGTCGAGTGGAGACCACTGCATATTTTTTAATGTTAAAGTTATATCTAAAGAAATATTTTATTATCTTTAAATTTTTCCAAAGTAAATTTCAATTTTTGACCCTCCTTATTTTAATTTTCGCTTTATTATCTTGGCTACGTCGGATCTTGTTTTAAAAAATAAATACTTTCGTTTTCTTTTCGTTGTAATATCTCATAAAATATTTATTTCGTTAGCTTAAGAGAAATTTCTTTCGTATAAGAATAATGGTATTTAATCAACAAAATCAATAATAATTTTTAAAAATTAACAGATAGAATCTTATTTGCGAAGTTTGTGCATTCTTTACAAGTTTCAGTAATCGTATTCCTCGAAAATCTCTTTTATTTGGTTATGCTAAAATGGAAGCAATGCACTCTTTGAACGTTTATTCTTTAGCTATGTCGGAATTACACGGAACAAGTCGAACAAACTTCTTAGTAGGATCTCGGCAAACACGATATTCCATTACACAATCATTTTTATACTCGGCAAATTCTCCTTCTTTGTTGTAACCACAAACGGGAAGATGAACGAAAGGACATGCAAAATTGCATAATATAAAACTTACGAAAGTGGACTACTGCGATGAAAATTGCTAGTTTCATGTTCATGGCAATGTCGATTTGATGAAAAATTTGTTTGCGTTGTTTTATGTTGTTGTCCAACGCCTACTTAATATCGCGCGATAAAATTGTAATGCAACATTGTTATGGTTAATTCAAGCGAACACACAATACACTCGTTTCCTAAATATACATTTATGTATTGTAAAGATAATTTTCTATTTCCAAATTTAAATTCCTGCCTTTGTGCTTATTTAATGCATTAATATATGCATTATTGTAACAAGTCAGATAACCTGGCAAACCGTAAACATCAATATTAGCTATATTTACATTTCTGATCTCGCTTAGAGTCACTGCAACAAATGAATACATACTGCAAATTACACAAAGGAATTTCAAGGTTAGCAAACTAATTGTTTACACCTTTTATGCTTGAATGCATTAAACGCAATTACAGAGAATATATGGATACCCTTATGGATTGGAAACATATCATAAAGATTAAAATTGGTATTATAGGATTAAAGTAATGTACAAACATTTTGTTAATAACATTTATATACTTGAGAATATATACGAAAATACAAAATCACAGAGAAATAATTAAACAACAAGATTTCTTTCAGCGTCTCGAGGCTTCTCGCAATTTCACAAAAATATCCGTTTGTCTACTGGGAAATTGATATCTCTCGAAATTAAATCCACACCGATATTTGTAAATCTCCTTGCATGTCCGTTCCAAAGACTCCACTGTTTCGGAATTCTTCCTGACATCTTCAGGGGCCAAAAGCCACAACTCCTCGAATAGTTTATATTGCTCTTCCATAACTGCTATAGCACAAATTTGAACAAACGGTTTGACATCAAAGGGGGCGCTGGCTGTCAATTCATAAAGCTTCTTGATTAAAGGGATTAAACTTTGTTGTGAAGTTTGATGAATGCAACAATCTTTAAGATAAGTAACATTAGGAAATAGTCGGGTCAATGATTCCTCGTTAGCATTGATTGCCAGGAAAAGAAGGTAAGTCGTCTCCATATAATATCGATTTCCTTCAATGGATCTAAGAATTATTTCGTATCCATCGTTTCCTTTCTGTCTTTGTTCTTCCTGGAGGAGAAGAGTAAAGAATTTAACTGCTTGCGATGGTCCTTCTAGTAAAGATGCTTTCCACATTTGTATTGGGGTTAGAGGTATCCTCTCTCTTCTACTTTCATCCTGGACGAAAGCGTTTCCGTGGTATATTTTAGCCATCTTTGTCCACCACCATGGGACAAATACCCTAGCACCATAGTCTGGTTCTGTGTTAACAAAATCGAGAATGTTTTCTTCGAGGAAGTCCTCAAGGCATAGTCTACAGGCGGTCGAGTATTTCGCCTTTTTTGACAATAGATGGCGGCAGTTGTGGAAAGATTCAACCAAATCGATGCTTCCGAATGGGCTCCAGGAAGTGAATTTAAAAAGATCGCCTCGAAATTCTTCCGGAAACTCGAAGAATATTGTGAGGAAAAAACAAGCCGATTCTTGATGAATCTGCCCCACGTCTCGTTTGAGCTCGTCGTTTTTGTTGGCGAGGCAATCTGGAAGTTGGTCTTTTCGAAAAGTATCTTGAATGAAGCTGGTTATATTGCAGGTGGCCAAATTACTCATTTTCAAGGTATAATGCCACACTTCTTTGTAGGTCATTCGTTTGAAGATATCGGTTAATGCTATTCGTACGACAGAACGCCTGGCGATTTCCTCGAGAGTCGGAAAGGGGGCTAAGGTGTAGACGGTGTTGTTTTTAAACATTTTTATTTCACTTCTCTATTTGTTTAGACACTTTTTGGGTAAAGATGTAGTAATAAAGAGCAAGGAAGCACTTTTAAAGGCACACGGAGGTTGAAAGCAAGTACGCAGATAAATTATGCGATGAATCACGTAGACCGGTTAAGCTGATTTCCATGTGATGCGGACTATGACTAGGATACCGCAAGGACGACTCTCAAACTCAGATATAGGCAACACACAACATAAAAGTGGAAAGAGTGAGAACAAAATGATATAATTCATTTATTTCGCTAAATCTATGAGGAGAAGGAGAAACTATGTACACAATATTTGAAGCTTACATTTTGTTCTTCAAATACTGATTAAACAATTATTTACCTACACTTAACTACAGCGCAGTTAAATATCACTGGTTAGCAGTTTAAATAAAAAAACATAAATAACTATTCTGCAAACCACAGAAAAGGATTTCTTAGTTGCTATTATAGGGATGTGGATGTGAAGGTTTGGACTAAAAACATGTTGTTATTTACAATAACAAAAACCTTCTCATTATAAAATAAAAATTATATTATGCCTCAAAATCCTTAATTTTAACACCTTTCCTCATAAAAGATCATTTCTATTGGTAATATGATTTGTTGCTCCATCATCGACGTACCAACTATCTTCATGACAAATAGTACTTAGTACAGCATTTGATATTACTCCAAGTGATATATTTGCTTTACTTTGTTGTGGTTTGTATTTAATTTCTGGTTTAGCAGGTCTTCCGTCAGCTTTCCATTTTTCACAATTTTTAATTTTGTGTGAATATTTTTATTACAATAATGACAAATTAACTTCTTGTACTTATTTCCTTTAAATTTATTCTCCGATGCCAAAACTTCTTGATTTAATTCACTTTTACATGATAAAACCTTCTCGTAAGAACAAAGTTGATTTGTTAAATTATCAACATTACGATCGACTTTATTCATTAACATCCAATTAGACTTGAATGAGAAATATTCTTCGGGCAGTGTTTTCAGTATTTTACAAATCAGGAATGAGTCATTATAGTGACAATTACAATTATTCCCTACTGTCTGCTTACCTTTAGAAACTTCAATTTGAAGTTCGTTCCAAAGATTTTTCAGTTTTGAAATATGTATTGCAATATCATCTCCTGTTTGTCTTTTATAACTGAAGAACTTAAGATCATAAGATTTGTCTTCAACGTCTATATAAGTCTAACCACACCTCTCTTGAATTAGAAAACCTCATCACTTTTTGTAACGTCATGTTAACAGTTAGAATTAACAGAGCACTATTGTCTACCTTTGTAAAAGTTTCTAAATCACTCTTATATTTTTGCTGTTCTACTTGAGGCGCACAATCTTCAACAGTGACGGGATTTGTCATTTTCCCTTCTAATACTTCCTTTGCTCCTTGGACAGCTTTCAGCAAAATACTAACTTTATATTTCCATGTTTTCCAATTTTCTTTTCCTTCTAATAGTCCTACTTGAACTTTAGTAAAATCCATCTCTTCTTGGGAACCGTGCTTTCCTGCCACGTTAAAATCTAAATTAGATCTACCCTTTAAATAGATTTTACTTGGGAAAAGTTTTATTAGATTAAAAACATGTTGTTATTTTACAATAACAAAAACCTTCTCATTATAAAACAAAAATTATATTATGCCTCAAAATCCTTGATTTTAACAGACATTTAAGTCCTTTGACAAATGCTCATCGCAAAGAAATTCACTATTGCTACGAAATTTAGTTAATTCGAAACAACCCACTATTTATAACTTTTAAAATTGTTCCAGCAGTGATCGTTTGAAACAAATAAACAACCTGGTTTGAATATGTCTTATCCTATTTAGGTCTTTGACAAAGTGGGTATTATATGTGGTATTACATAAAAATTTGAAAGTGGACATTTCGCCTCATATTTTTAGACCTATTCTTGATTCGATAGGTAAAACAGAGAACACAAAATGCAGGTGTACGAATACTGGTGTGAAAGAGAGAGAAAGAAAGAGAGAGAGAGACCTTCAATTTAGTAGTAAACACGAGAAAATGTGTGTGGAATTACGCAGTAAATAATAAAAATTATTATTTTTCTAGTTGTTTGCTAAAAGTACATAGATTTAGTACCATGCATCTAATAAAGTTGTGTCTAACTGGGGTTTCACAATATTTACAGTTTACATTTTGATTATTTATCCACCATCAATTAGAACCTTTCATCAAATATTGAAAGTTAGCATAACAGTTACCGTTAGAGTTTGGAAACACATCGCAAAGACTAAAAATCGGTTTAGGATTCAAGAAATGTACAATCACTTTGTTACTTTCTTCTATTTTTTGTTTAATACATACAATTACAATGCATGTTATTCTATAACTGTTATTTTATAGTGAAATTTGTTATTTATGCATTTGTTTTTGTCAAGATTATTGTAGTAGGTATTCATTTTTATGTAACTTAATTATAATTAATTTATTGTTTGTGAAGATGCAGATATAAAGTTCTCAGCAGAACTAATAGAAATCTACTCAAATAGCATAAAACTATTACTTAATAACTAAATCTGAATTAAAATATTATTATGTATTTATTTATTTATACACTGTATTATTTTTTTATGATTTTGCTTTCGTTAAATCCCTTGGTTTTATAAACTTTATCTTATTTCAAGATAATGATTGATACAAACTGTATTTAACTATAAAAAAATATAACAATTATGTTTTGTGGTATTTTTTGTTATTACTTACAATTACTACAATACTGACTCTATTTTGTTGTTAATACATTTGCTAATTGAAACATGTACATAAATAAGTGACTTTAATTTGTTATTATTTTTTGTGATAATAAAAAAATATGACAACATGTTTTGCAAGGTTTTTCATTAGAATGAAACTATTCTATTTTATTTCTATTGTACAAAATTGCGTTTCCTCTATGTAGCCTCACTAAAATAAAGTACCGTAATTGAGATATGTGTAACAAATACTTGCAATTTAGGCTTTAACGACTTTTTATCTTCTTATCGTCTTATTGATTGATCGCTAGTCAATTTATGAATATAAATTGTGGTCAAGTCTGTATGCGGAACAATTAATTACAAGTGCAACACTTTTTAACAATAAACTTATCTATTTGTGGGAGACTCGATAGGCATCCCTGTCTGAGACACTGAATAGGTCATAAATTAATAAAACCCGTATAATGGGCCGTGAAATGGCAAATAGAACCAGTTTAGGCGGCTCTGCTCCTATCAGAGGCACTTGCAGTCGACCAGACCAATTTTGACATTGAAGTCAATTAAATGCATAAATCAGTGACACATACGTGTACACTCAACAGAACAAACTCATTTCTTGTTCGAGTGTTCTCGCAGTTTCACTAAAATATCCGCTTGTCTACTATTAAATTCATATGTCCATGTATAATTTTTGCACATTCGTTCCAAAGTCTTCACTGTTTCGAAATCCTTCCTGACATCTTCAGGGGCCAAAAGCCAAAACTGTTTAAACATTTTAAATTCTTCTCTCATAAGCGTTTTGGCACAGAATTCAAGAAATGATTTAAAATCAAAGGGGCGCTGGCTGTCAATTCATAAAGCTTCTTGATTATGTGGATTACACTTTGCTGTTGAGTAATTTTGCATTGTTCAAAATAAGGAACCTTAGGGACTAGTCGGGTCAATGTCTTGTTTGAACTCGTCGATTTTGTTGGCGAGACATTTTGGAAGTTGGTCTATTCGAAAAGCGTTTTTGATGTGGTTGTTTATATAGGAGGGGGCAAAATGACTTATTTTCAACCTCCACAGCCATTCACTGCAGAAAGTTTTTGTCGAGATATAGTTAAATTTTGATTTCACTTTATTTACTAATTTATTGACCTGCCGTTCTGTACAATTATCAAACTTTGCGAGTGTAACTGAGGTACATTAGCTAAGTCGTAGAAGACAACTTAAAAACGAAACCAGAAAAAAACAAAGCAATAAATGTGCTAAGTCGATTAGGACGATTTACACACGACGATCGCCGATTGATCGCACCAATAGAAGAGATTCAATGTCAATTTACAAGTCTCTAAGTGTAAATTGAATATTATGACGCATAAACACTACAAATTTTCATTTACACCATTTTTAAACAAATATAAACTACTCGTTAAATATTTGTATTAATGGGTATAAGGTCTTTAAAAAATTATATGTGTATATTATCCTCAACGTTTCGTTATATATTTTAATAACCAAATTATTAAAAGTACTAAATAACTTTCATATTCATATTTTTATTTTTTTTTTTAAATGAAACGTATTTTTTATTATTTTGTCAATTAAAATGAGAAGATATTTTATAAAATAATGTGTCAAATTAGGAAATTTAAAATTTTATAATCTTTATATTTATTACTCCTGAAGAACTTATTATAATGTATAACGAAACGTTAAGAATAATATAAACATATAATTATACCCATTAATACAAATATTTAATAATTAAACAGAAAAGGACAAAAATCAACAAAGTTTAATATAAACTACTTGTAATTGTATTTATTTTATGGCTTAATAAAAAAAATGAATAGCAAGAAAAAGTGAAATAAAAACAAATTTAGAGAATGTTTTAACTACTATAACAAATCTTATTTATTAATATTATTTTACATCTAATAATACTAAATAATGATTTAAACACTCCTTTGTAAGAAGGAACATGTCAAGACTTTTACGAAGGTTACGACACCATTTCAAACACTACTAAATACGATATGTATAAAACAGCCGATAAAAACAGAATTCAACAAAATGGACAAACGAAGCTACGATCCTATTTTACCAAAAATGTCACCCGCAAGTCTCTTTCGTTTCCCACTAATACAGTTCATGTATTTCAATTCCGGATTCTTACATTGTTCGTTCAAGAAAATGCATATGTTATGAAATTGCCGATAGTAGACGCCATCGTGACCACAAACGGGTTTGTATTCATTGTCACATTCCCTCATGCAACAATTTGCTGAAAGAATACGAATAAATTAATTCGTACCACAAATGAATTTATAAAAAAAAATTAATTAGATAGTAATGTAATTACTAAATATTTTTATGAAGTGATTAATTAAAGTAGTAATAAAAGTAAGTAAAAGAACAAGAGACGTACCTAAGACTAGCGCCGATGCAAAAATAAGAAGTATTTTCATAATAAACGTGAAGTTTTTCCCAGTGAAATAAGAATGAGGAATTCAGGGCAATGTCAGGTTAGATTAAAAAAGCTAATCAAGAAATTTGTTTCGCTTTCTTCGATTATTTGTTCTTTTATTATTCAAAAGGTATAGAGATGATTATAATTAACTATCATTTGTAAACAGAATAACAAAGATAAGTACTTTGAACAAACCATATAATTTTAATAAGCAAACGTAAAAAAAGCAAGATTAAAATAACCGGATTTCGTCCTCTTCAGTTCGACACCGCCTACTAGGTTTAAGTGTAAAACGTCATACATCGGATTAATCCGGTTAAAACAATAGTTCTCGTAGGCTCTCGTAGACAGCGCTAGCCGCCATAGAGAGGTTTAACGAGCTCATCCGCCTCCCGGCATCGAGCAATCCTGAATCGTAGAAAAATCTCCAATGCGTTTGATCCGGGGCCCCCTAGGGCCACCCCCTCCACCACTAGGGCCCCCTCCGCCTCCGCCCCTGTACCCCTCTCGGCTTGAGCTCCCCTGATTGCCATTGATGCCCACCAAGGTCTTGAAGAATAAGATCAAGAAGGCTATGAAGGCCCAAAAGAGCTCTAGGATCCTTCCGATGGACCAAGGTCGATTCTGGAGAATCTTCCCATCTGGGGAGACGTAAACCATCGCGATTTAAATAAACTGAACGTTTAATTATTTACATAACTACTTATAAACGATCTATAATAGACTTTGCCACTGATACATTGAAATTTGCTGAGTAACTGACAGATGCTGCTGACAGATAACACAAACGTCAAGTTTATAGGTTAACAGCTGTCATTTGTGTATACATGTGACGTCTCTCGTACTTCTTCTTATTCTTCCTAATTAATCGTGATAGGTTAGGCAACCAAGTTTACTTCCCTCAAGGTTCTTTGTATTACCGTCAATTAGCGCACTGGTGCATATATTGGTTATGTAAATGATAAATCTAGTTAGTCGCGATAATAAACATGATAAGTAAATAAACATAATAAGTAAGTAAACATAATTGTTTTTACTTTGAGTCAATTAGCGCCCCCTTGTAAATCGGGAAAATGCGCAACAACCGCTTGTATATATTTAGGGGGCTGACGGGCATTTGGTCAGTGTTGATTCCTTCGGTCGTTGCAAAAAAATAAGATTTCATAATGAAGCTTTTGGTGGTTTTAGCTGTTGTTATTTATGGTATGTAAGGGTAAATTTTAAAACTATTTTTTATTATTATTATTTTTATTTTTTTTAATTATTTTTACTTTTTTATTATTTTTACTTTTTTATTATTTTTACTTCTTTATTATTTTTACTTCTTTATTATTTTTATTTCTTTATTATTTTTACTTCTTTATTATTTTTACTTCTTTATTATTTTTACTTTTTTATTATTTTTTTTGCTATTATTATTTTTTTAGCTGCCAACTGCAGCCCCCTACCAGACGACCCGACAACGACACCAACCTCAACCAACGCAACAGACGCCCCCTCAAAAAATTGTGATAACGTATGCCCCCCTTCGGCGCCCTATTCAAGCACACAAGTTTGCGCAACTTTAGCTAATGGATCAAGCAAGACTTATTCAAGCAAGTGTTCCTTGCAACAGGACCAATGCAAGGACCCCCTGATTAAATACGTCAAGGATGGAATCTGCTAAGGACTACAAAAATAAACTCCTTTTATTTTTTACTTTAATACTTATATTAGTTTAAACAAAAAATATTTAAAAAAAAGTATTAAAATGTCAGAAAAAAAGCAAAAAAAAATTGTTAATAAAACTTGATGTTAGTAAATCGCAATCATTTGTTTATTAATGAATTATTGTCGCTTTTGATAGTTGCCATCTTTAATAGTTGATATCTTTAATAGTTGCCATCTTTAACAATTGCCATCTTTGACATATTCCACCCTAGAATCCTTGCATTGTTCGATTTCCATGGCGCAACGATTTGGGAACACTTGATTGGTCCCATCACCCAGTTTGGCGCACACTGGAAGATAGTTAAAAGGACACGCCTTGACGCAATTGGTCCCTAATTGACCGTCAGCTGTCAAAAAAATAACAAATGTTAAACAAAAAAACAAGTGTCAAATGTCAAACATACCCGAAACAACAACCATCGACACAGCTAATACCAACATAACCGCAACGAATTTACTCATATTTTCTATATATTTTTGTATTTTTAATAACGAACTTTTGCTAATGAATGACCAATTTTTAACTACAAGCGTTAGTTTATATACGTACGTACCCGCGAATTCAGAGTAAATATTATATACATAAAAAAAACATGTCAGCGTTACAAAACAAACGATTAAATATTGTTAAATATTGACTTTGACAGGAAAGAATCGTCCCAAACAAACAATATTTGCCACGGCCGCCGTGATCAATGGGAAATTTTCCACTTGACCTTCGTTACATAAATCTAGTTAACCAGGCATAATGGACTTCAATTATTATTGCAAAGCAGGCGTTGTGTACAGATTTATATAAATACAAACACTTTAAATACGTTTTAGTATTTTCTCGATTATTCGCTAAAACACAGCTGAGGCCAAACCTGCTAACAAGCCAAAGAAAAATAAAATAAAAATGAGGCAAACTACCATTTCGATCGTCATCTTTTTGGCCATCGCTTTGCAATTGTTTTGTGGTACGTCAATGATCTTATTGTTTTCATTTTTTTAAATTATTTTTAATTTTTTTTAATTGTTAAATAATTTTTTTCAATTGTTAAATAATTTTTTTATTGGTAAATAATATTTTACTGTCCAATTTTTTTTTCTTTCTTATAGTAGTGCACGCAACCGCAGCTGAGACAGACAATGAAGGAACCGATAGGGCACAGCCCCCCAAAAATTGCGACAAACCGTGCCCCCTAATTAGCGCCCCCATTTGCGCCAGGTTGCCGAATTTGTCCACCAGAGTGTACCCCAACAGATGCGCCTTCGACGTCGACCAATGCAAAAACCCGCAAATTCAATACGTCAAAGATGGAAAATGCGATTAATTTCTGTTGTGAAATTCAATTTTTCCATATTTATCTTTATTGTTTTTTAATGTGTATTTTTATTACATTTTAATACGTATTTTTATTACTTTTTAATACGTATTTTTATTACTTTTTAATACGTATTTTTGTTACTTTTGAATACGTATTTTTACTACTTTTTAATACGTATTTTTATAGTTTTTTAAATGTGTACTCAAAAGTTTCAAAACCAACAATGCGCACAATTCCTTTCCTCTTATCTCTAACAATTTGTTTACCCCATTCGTCTCTTGTTTCAACGCAAGACGCAAACAATTGCTCTGTGCAGTTTTGCAGCGTTCAATTGTCTCCAATTTGCGGCAGAAATTCCATGGGCGACTACATTCACTACGGGAACGGTTGCATCATGGAGACGGCGATCTGCAAAAATCCCGAGTTGGCGCTGATTGTGTTCGAAGACTGCCCTAAATAGTCGCGTCAACGAGACACATCGAGAAACAAATGAATAAACACTATAAAAAACAAAAACAATCATTTGTCTATTCCACGGCTTTCTAGATACACTCCTTTTTTCCGACGCAAATATTCAACAAACCACGCGCTTGAAGAGACAACCCGCAGCGCCAGCTTGCGACGCCGCCGGACATTATGCGTTCTCTTACGCTTGCGCTAACAAATTCAAAATTACTCACCGGCGCGGCGTTTTCTGCGGCAAAACGGACGATTTCCTTCTTCTCCACGTCTTTATCCATCGTTTCCAATCACTTTTCGCACATTTCTCGCGAAATTCCGGCGATAATTCACTAAATAACTCCGACAAGCGCGATTGCAAAACATCAATTTGACGTTTAGGGGAAAGCACTGCTGAGAACCTACCAGAAGTCACCAGAAAAGTCCCTAGGCGCGCGCGTTGTCATGGCGGCCGTGACGTCATTCGCTGAAATGTCAGATTTCAAAACAAAACTTAGGCGTCGTTTTGTTAAATAATAAATTATGTTAAATAATAAATTAGTAAATATCTGGAGTGAGAGGTTCGAAGCTAAACACAAAGAACTAAAATCGTTCGCAAAAGTTGTTACGTCAAGAACTAATATATGTATTTTATGAATAATACAGTTTCAGTTTTACTCAAAAACAGTGCTTAAATCTGGTTCAAACCGCGTTGTACGTAATCTCGGTCATCCGCGTAAATACTAAATTTTGAGGTTATAATTTTGTTGACAACCATGACGGTCTAACTAGAGCTACGTTAATCTTCGTTTATGAATAAGACTGTTAGTGTTTGTGCAAATCTTTTTACTTTCTTTTGAAATGTAAGTATACATATATAATTTTGTGTCGTGAAAATAGAACACTAATCACTTTGGAAAGACTGATCTCCCATTCTTGCATCAAATCTTTCTATTGTTTGTAACTAATTTTGTGAAGCAAAGTTGTAATTTCATTTATGCAACATATTAATGATATGTCCTGTGTA
>JAWQRP010003910.1:0-12621 GCA_033557875.1 Quadriops clusia
TTGTCTTTAAAGCCTTAGATCTTCGGTACTTTTTACTCCTTTAACTGCATTGAAAGTCTTAGATCTTCGGTACGTCTTCCCTCCTCTAACTGTCTTGAAAGTCTTAGATCCTCGGTACTTCTTTACTCCTTTAACTGTGTTTAAAGTCTTAGATCTTTGGCAGGTCTTCACGCCTTTAACTGTCTTGAAAGTCTTAGATCTTTCGTACTTCTTGACTCCTTTAACTGTTTTGAAAGTCTTAGATCTTTGGTACTTCTTCATTCCTTTAACTGTCTTTAAATCCCTAAATTTTTGGTACGTCTTCACTCCTTTAAGTGTCTTTAAAACCTTAGATTGTTGGAAAGTTTTCGCTTCTTTAACTGTCCTTAAAGACTTAGATCTTCGGTACGTCTTCCCTCCTTTAACTGTCTTGAAAGTCTTAGATCCTCGGTACTTCTTTACTCCTTTAACTGTCTTTAAAGCCTTAGATCTTTGGTACGCCTTCACTCCTTTAACTGTCTTGAAAGTCTTACATCTTTGGTACTTCTTCACTCCTTTAACTGTCTTGAAAGTCTTAGATCTTTGGTACTTCTTCACTTCTTTAACTGTCTTTAAATCCCTAGATTTTTGGTACGTCTTCACTCCTTTAACTGTCTTTAAAACCTTACATTGTTGGTAAGTTTTCACTTCTTTAACTGTCCTTAAAGCCTTAGATCTTTGTGGTACGTCTTCACTCCTTTAACTGTCTTTAAAACCTTACATTGTTGGTAAGTTTTCACTTCTTTAACTGTCCTTAAAGCCTTAGATCTTTGGTACGTCTTCACGCCTTTAACTGTCTTTAAAGCCTTAGATCTTCGGTACTTCTTTACTCCTTTAACTGTCTTGAAAGCCTTAGATCTTCGGTACTTCTTTACTCCTTTAACTGTCTTTAAAGCCTTAGATCTTTGGTACGTCTTCACTCCTTTAACTGTCTTGAAACCCTTAGATCTGCGGTACGTCTTCGCTCCTTTAACTGTCTTGAAACCCTTAGATCTTCGGTACGTCTTCACTCCTTTAACTGTCTTTATAGCCCTAGCTGTTTGGTTTTAACTTTGTTTGCTATAAAAATTAAATGAATCCTTCAAGGCATTGATCCGAATCATTGGCGATTCGAATGACTGGAGTTCGGATAAATGGAGTTCCACTGTACCTATGAGTAACAGCAGGGCAGGATGGTTCAAGTTCCACCATTTCAATAAGGATAAAAAATAAATATGAATACATTACGGGGTCCTATTTGCGTAAAGGGAAAACACGCCGTCCATAAATGTCAATCCGCGTGTCATAGATCGATTGGATCGGGAGCGAAAAGGTCAGTCAAAAAGCCCAGGACAGGAGTTGTCCCCCGGGTGGCGGTTCAGGTTACAATGAATAAGTCAACGGAGCGCCGCGGGCGGGGGGCGGCGGAACAAGAGAGCAGAGCAGAGCGCCCAAATTGCATTTTTTACAAGTAGTGTGTCGGGAGCACGGCGCGACAGCAGCACGCAGCTACAAAAAAATTATTTTGATTTATTACACCTCTTGAGAAGGGCTTTTGTTTCGTTTTCACTGGATAATCAGGAAATACAATTAGGTAGATAAATGTAAAAACGGGGAATAATTAAAGACTACAAAGCTCCGAATTCATCATATTAAAAATGAGCGAGCGCCGCGCGATGATGGAAACGAAAGAAAAACAAAAGGGTTCGGTGTGCGCCGCTCTGAGCTCTCTCTACTCATTGCTGTGAAGGGTTGTCAGTTGCGCGCCTCTGAATCAGGGCCGGAGAGCAAAAACAATGAAAGAGTCTCATTGTTTCGGGAGCGGTACCAACTCCTTCGATAATCACTCATCCTGACGCAGCAGCAGCGGCAGCAGCAGCGTTTGATCGCAGGCAGCGCCGAAAGCTACACTCTGCCATCACGTCGACGCCGCCGCCACCGCCGCCGCCACCACCATCGCCTCGCCGTGGAGGCGGCAGGGAAAGTTACGCAATGACTCTGATGAGGGTTAGAGGTCTTCAATTTAAAATATTCAAATTCAGAACTCGCATTCTGAGATTTTCATCATATAGGTGCTTCAAATCTATCCGAGTGCTAAAGTCGGCTTTTTAATTTTATTGTGAGCAGCGCCCCGTATAATTTATGAAATAGAAAGAAAATCGCTAATCCTAATTGTATCCCGTAGACTGTAAATTTAAAGCGCGGAGAGTGTATTTAAGAGCTGTATATTTCTCTCCCGTTAGGTGTTTTTAAGAGTCTGGAACAATAGATTTTCTAGAAGCGTACACCCTAATGCGATTATTAAACACTGAAATTTAATAAGCACCTTAAAACTGCTGCAAAAGAAAATAAACACGTCCCCTAGGGCATTAAATAAAGGTGTAAACGTTAAAAATGTTAAATGAAGTGCCGTTGGGCGAACACGCCAGACAGAGATGGCGGCACTGTCGTTTGCACACTACCTCGGTGCAATTTGCGCAATCTTGATATTATAGGCAGTCATGTATATTTATATTCGGTCTAAGAGAGTTTTATAAAACCTGCTGCAATTTTGTATTAAAACACTCCTGCCTGGTGTGGAAGGGATGGGGGCGCGGGGAGGGCGGAGGTGCGGGGGCGGTTTTCTTAAGGTTAAGAGGATCCATTATTTCCATCTGCAGCGTTTATTTGAATTTTTCTTTTACTTTTCCATTACCGTCGCCATATCAATTTGGTGCTTAACCTTTCTTTGTTTTGAATAATAACTGCGCGAATACAAAGTTTTCAGTAAAAGCCGTTTCATGTGAAAAATCGGTTAGGGAAGCCGTCGCTCTAACTGTTGCGTAATGAGCAAATGTCAGAGTACCTGCCTCGTAAACTAAACAACAATAACAACGTGACAACCGGAGGGAAGCAAAGTCAACGGAGCTTTCGGCGTTTGGCACGTGCAGGAAATGAGGCACTCTTCCCCATTATTCGCAGACTTATTAACATCCGCAACTATTCATAGACTATAGGTAAAATGAAATTGTGTGTGCAAAAGCAGGAATCCTCCGACCCAGTCGACAGAGGGTAGTGAGGTAGATCCTGACAGAGAGAGTTCTCTCTGCGCCAGCTGTCAGTGGCTTCATTCATCATACGGCCCACCGCCTGTTCATCGTTCACGTTCGACAAACTTTTGATAACGGTTGAAGTATTACAACTCAAATGTCAGCCTCACCTCACCTAGCTGCTGGATGGCAGGCGAGAGGGTTGCTACTCTGCTAGCTGCTGTGTGTTTACCACGCGTTTATTAGGAGTCCTTTGTTTAAAATTTTCATTTCGAGTGGCAGCAGGGTACATACTCTAATAAAGCGCACGCAACGTTTTCCTGTTACGTACTTCCTACAAAATTGATGGTTGCCAAAGAACATTACACATCAGATTATCCGATATGGCAAGTGGGTACGTTCTCCACTTACGATGTTCAAAATTCAAATAAATATAACTGTGTATTACCAAGAGAGAGGAAGAACCCCCTTGTATACAAACACAAATGTTTAATATTCACATTATGTAAACATCGTCGCAAGAAAGACAGTCATATATCACTTTAATATTCATTTAAAATCAATTTGTATTTAATATTCATATACCGAGTTGACAAACGTGGAATCGTGAGCGGATGTATTGCGAAAAAAGAACCTTACTGCTCCAGCGTGAATAATTTATCTTTATGTGCTCCATTCTTATCCGATATAGTTATTTAAGTTCGTTCTTTGTGCATGTTGCCCCTGAAATAATACTATACAATCAATACCCTCGAAAACATAATTTACCAGATACACACATCCAGGGGTTGGAAATAATAACAAAAAATGTAATCTGATTTATCGCGTTCTCTTCTCCTACGGCTTGCCTGCGGTGTTGGTGTTCTGTAACCAGGAACCGTAAATACGTGGGCCATATAAGAGAGAGCCCGGATAGGAAATCAAATTACGTATGCATTTCCCTCGTATTATGTCTCCCTTATCTGTGGTTCTTTATGTACCTTTATCGGCGGTGTGTAAAAGACTATCGGTGCCGCTTGGAGCGCGGGAAAATCGTTTACCGGTTTCGTTACTGCTCAGTTTACTGTTCGGCGAAGGTGGAGATAGATTGCTCGATGCTGAAAGTGATCGTAAATTTCTTGAAGCCGATCTTGTTCGAAACCAACGTGCATGAGTATATCTCTCGGTATGTACACCATGTGAAGGCTAAGTGCCGCAAAACCACGAGCAAATATAATAAAAAGAGAACGTGCAAATATCTAACCTAAATTGATTTTTGTTTACACCGATACCTACTGGACTGGTGTAAAAATAAAATAATATCTGCGAAATTCGTTCCATGTTTGTTTTTTGGAAAATGCCTAGGGAATATTAAAACATGCTTTTAAAAAATCTCAAATAAAACGGGCAAAACCTTTAAAATTTTTGTGGGTTATAACTTCATTGTCTAAACCCCGGATAAGAGGCCGTAGCTCTATTACATTATATTAAATGCAAAGTTCAAATTGCGGATATAACCATAATAAATTACACGTAGAAACTTGAAACAAGATTTCCTCAGGAGGTAAGACATAAGTTAGATCATAAGAGAAACACATTGCACCGTCAGGAATTGCTAACATGGTCACCGGATCTTGCAGGTCAAAGAATAAACTAGCGGGTTACTTGGTAATAGGAGGTACGGTTGCACTAACGTGTATATATCGGCCCTTTGGGAAAGCGGCCGCACTATCTCTATATTTTACCTAGCCACAATCTTAACGAATATAAGAAAAACAGTATAAGCAAACGCCGCCACTACTCTCCGCACTTTTATTTTTGGTGCACAAAGAAGATTCCCTTAGTTCCAGATATTTTAAGAAGGAAAGAATTTCCTTTGTGAAACTATGTATATAGAATTCCCAATAGTAGAGTCCTGATGTCTCTTTCTTTTGATGCAGGAGATAAATATATTTAGAAGATTTTAGTAATCATACTGACAGTTGGAAAGGCAGCTTGTACACGAACATTAGACAGGTCGCCTATAGTGGCGCAATTGGCGGAGGCGCGCGGTCAATTCTTTCTCAATATGAGAAAACTCCGTTTATTTTTTTAATTAAAATTGTATGTTTAGGCGCAGGGCGTTCACACTAATTGATAGGTCTTCCTCATGTCCCGTCGAAAGAAGCCCTTTGCATAATTTAAGAGAACTATTTAACGTGTTTTTACGTTGAAGCGAGCCGACCTATCGCCAAGTAAATTGCATTTTTGGGTTTTCTCCGGACAGGAAATGACCTCCGCTACACGAATCCCTAGAAGAGAAACCCTCCCACGCAATAGTCTTTGTACCACCGAACTAATTACCATTAGCTTCACCTCAGTTTAACACGTCGTTCTACTATTTTTAGGATCATTTTCTTACCGTTCGCTCTTCCAGTTGATACGAGGGATGAGTAAATTTCAAACAATTTGTATCATGCATACAAACATATATGTGTTAACGATTTCATTTTATATAAAGTTGTAAAGTTACAATACGAAAATAATTAATGTATCTATATGGAAAATAGCGTGTTCGCATATGGTTACATTTTAGAACAGTTGTTATGAATTATTAAAATATTTGGACAAGCTTACTTAGTACAGCTCACCCCTAGTTAGAACTGCATTAGTTAAAGTGAGTGAAGTGAAAGGCGGTAAAATGAATGATCGAAAGCGTCGACAGGTATAAAAATAAAGCATTTTCGTAAACAAAATCAACTAATTTTAGTCGCGGCTGGTTGTGAATAAGCCGTGCTGGCTATTTGTTTTCCTTCGGCGGTCCAGATATGATGTTCCCACACGAATGTGTTAGCAGTTACCTCTTTTTAGTAGGTTAACTCGGCCGGAATCTGCAACACATCTGCTGTTGTAGTTAGTGAGAAAACCTTCGTGAAATGTCACGTTTTTGCATTTTTAATGGGAAGCACCGAGCACCTAGAACGCCGCATTGTTCATGTTTTTATGTAGGGTACATCTGTGGCGCACATTTAATTCATGAAATTCGTGATCCAAGTTCCAGGTCATTTGCACAGTTTTTTCGGCACCCCATTCATATAAATTCCATCTCTACGTCAAAGTAAATTAAGCAAGCTGATTCTCTTTTCTTTTATGCCATATCCGGTTTTCAATAAACAACGTACACGCGATCTTTTTATGAGTGTCATATCAAATTCAAATGCAGCCACCATAGTTTAATAGAAAGTTACGACGCCGCCGGCCAAAGTTGAGAAGGTAAAGTCCAAGGCGAGGCTTTTGAATATTGATGGCAAATGCATCTATACACAGAATTGAATTATTTCCCCAGAAAACACTTGTACAACAAAGAAACTCTTTCCCGGACTCTCCGAGTGGACATCACAATAACATCACCTCCCCCGGATGGGTGTCGTCCTTTTCTTCTCCGTCCGTGTTTGTGCATTTTTATATGGCACAAGTTTAGTTGGGGAAAAGTTTCTAAAATAATATTTATCATGTCAGCCTTTATGAATGTAGGTATTCGGACCTTTATGGGACCTTTTGTGTCTGCTGCCTTTTGTCATGCACATCAATCATTATTTTTGTGTGTTCTGAATCCAATCCACCTCTATTCGTGTTTTTCAGCCTCTTCTGGCGGCACTGTTCCTCACAGACGATCCACTCGTAACCTGCGTGCCCTGGACATATGATACTTTCGGTGAATACATTAACCAATAGCCACATTGTTCCAACTTTAACTTGGGCCCTGTTAGCGGTGCTTAAGGCCAACTTACCTGCTTTATATCGCCATGGAATGCGGGGGAAATTTGATACTTTTAGGGGAACTCGGGAACCTTAAACATCGAACAGATTTTATAGTTTACACGTACAAAAAAGATACTAGTTTCCTGCTGTAGGCATACCTAGCATGATGTGAGGCCTTCAAGATGCAGCCAGCCTTTAGGATACTTATTCTAAGAGCAAATAGTTACACAAAGCAATGTGGGACTGAGCCATTGATTTTATGATGGCGCCGAATTGATTGTTAACTCCCCGCCATTTTATCACCTGGTGTCCCCACCTGTTCAATAGCAACCTGTTGAATCCAAGTTTTCACGCGATATGGGAGGAGTTCTTACGCTTACCTGCTGCGTCGAACATCCGCCATAACAGGCAGTTTTTCCAATAAATGGCGAGTTTACTATTGTGTTATTATTATTATTATTCGCAAGTTTTGAAATTATTTCAATATTTATATATTTAAATTATTATTAACTTTTTTTAAAATTAACTTCTTTCTAAAAAGACTTTCTTAATAGGAATTAAGCATACAAACATTACTGAGAAAAATTCTTTATCGCAAGTAAAAAAAAGTTAAAATAATTAGATTTTTGTGTTTATTTTGTTACATAAAACATTTATTGACCAAGTGATTTCTTAATTCATGCAGGAGGCACTATTATTCAAATTGGTAACCGCTCATGATTGGCACATCAACAACAAAATTAACGTCGGAAGACGTTGGAAAATAAATATAAAATATTAAGTCACGCCGGATAAGGTATTTAAGCGTTGAAAGTGATTTATCGTGGCTAGTAACCAGCCCAGAAGGGCAGTAATTTCTGTTGTCCGTTGCATGATAGAGAGCTAATCGTAGTTGTGGAGAGAGCTAAGAGTGGGCGGCTATGATTCAGAGCCCGGAGTTTGGAGCTCGTCCCCTTTACATCCATCTGCGACCAGAGAGGCGCGTAATGTATTGTTGACGTAGCTGACCGATGCAGGTACAGACATCGAAGCGCCCACATTTGCATATCGGCCCGGCCGTGTTTGGTTATGATAGGAACCGAGAGTAATGTCCAACACAAACTTACGGCCAAACTCCAGAAGGTAAACTCGAGAAATTTGAATATTGATGTCATACACAAGTATTCAGCGAATTGGATTATTTTCCTTGGAACTTCGACATTCGTTCCTTATATGGCCGCCTGATGACCCTAAATAAGATCTGTTGATTATTGCGAGAAGAAGCGGGCATATACGCAAGTTCATATGTACATGTGTAATACAAAAAAATCCGTTTGAAACAAATACGTAGCAAGCTTTCACCAGCAGAGCCTGCAACTGTTTTATATTTTAATTTTTTTGAAAGGTAGACACACAAAAAAGGGGACGCTAGAAAATTAATGGTTTTAAGACGACATTTTTTACCGATAATTAATTTGAAGCCTCTTCAGAAAAACAACTCATCCATTAAGACACAGAGACACACACGCATACACCACCATTAACAAGTTTCCAGGGGTTCAAATCCCTTGATATTCGATATCAACATGTGTCATCGTACGTAAAAGTTAATTCCTTGAATGTCAGCTAGGACTTAATGGTTAAAAAAATATTGTTTAAGTTCAAGGAGGTTATCGCAAGGCGTCGTCGGTCGGCGGCTAATTTTTTTCAAAACCTCCTCTAATGCGCAACAAAAATCATAATTAAACCAGTTAATTAGGTGTGCTGGTTATGTAGGAGACTACTCTACGCGGTATATTAAATTTCAATCAATTAGTTTGTAAGGCAAACAGAAAATGGTCCACGCCGCTTCTAGTTTCTAGTTTTGAAATTTGATATAGAGTGTTGTTATTATTTTACACGCCCATTGAAGATACTCATTTGTCAGAGGAAGTTGTCTGGTCATCAAATCTAAAAATAGGAAATAAAGAGCCAGCCATTTCAGGACCAAAGCCCAGGATGTCTTGCACCGAAGATTTTTCCTCTTTCTTGATTCAAACTGATTTAATTAAGTTCCATAGTGTTTACATGCATGTTAGTGTGAGTGTGTTTACCAGTATTGAATTTTGGTCGGGCTGGCTCGTCCTTTATTCTACTACGAGCTATGTATCTCCCTAATTGCTAGTCTAGTTTATATAGTTCTAGAATTGGATTGCGGTAAAATACGGTGTGTGGTTTCTAGTAAACTCCACCAGGACCTGTCTGTACGTTCCTATTACTAGAGGTGATATATCGGATCCTGCAGTGACAATATTTTATTAAATCGAAACGTTCAACAGAATTATTCCAAGTTGTGTACCTCTATTCCGAAAGCGATCGTGTGTGTTCTCCTCGCCCTGCTCCCCGTGGCTTATTTTATACCGTCGTTTATCTTCGTTTATGTGATACTAATTTAATATTGGGATGCGTGTATTTGGGGGAACTCCTTCCTCTTACGTTGATACAATTGGGGGCTGCAAGACTATTTTCCTGTCGTCACTCGCAGGAACATTTAATCCATCCACTTGAGTTACGCAAATAAATCGCTTAAATTCGCTAAACTGAATGAATAAAGAAATAATGCCCTGGTAGTTTACTTTAAACAAAAATAGAATGTGAAAACACAAAGCAATTTGATTTTTTTACGTTGTTATGTTCCCGGGGAGAATTTATTAATTTCAGAAATTGTAGGTGCACACAAACTGAAAAGATAAAAGACAATTCGACAAAAACAAAATATTTGTCGTGCAAATTGGCTGGACTATTCAGAAGCCGAATTATATTTAGTGCTGGTCATTTTAAATATGTACCCCGAAAACCCGCCGCACTGTAGCGTTATTAAACCAATTAATTATGAAACCGAAATCCGAGCGAAATCCCATTACCGAATAAAAAGGACTAAATACTCTTTGTAGCTTTTATATTCTACTATTGCAGCGTATTAATTGTTTAATATCTTGTGGAACACGTGTTTTAAGCTCCCAATAAGGGATTTACTTTACAAATGTTAATTGCCCGGCGTGGCTTGTTCAATATAAGGCCCTCGCGATATATACGTACAATTTCAAGCTGCTAAGCCTTCGGGACGTTCTCGTTCGGGTTTCGAGGTGAATTTTACGGGATTTTTATAGCGGCTAACATGATTTAATTAACTTAAATGAATGTGCACTGTATACTGGGCTTAGTTTATTTCACCGGAATATTTCCTGTTATTGGCTAATTGTATTAAGCTGCACAACTGCGAAGGAGATGAGAGAATTGTGGTATTGCCAGTACATTGATTTAATTTTATTTGGTAAAATTCAATCACATCGTCAATACATTACCCACTCACACTAGTAACAAAAGTTTTATGTTAGAAAGAGAAGTAAAGTGCCATTTGAGACTGAAACATGAAAGATCCCTCATAAGCGCGTTAGACCAGGTTTTGTGGGGGGGCTGTACAAACTCACATGGAGCCATCATCAAGGAGGCGTAATGTTGGTTGTTATATCGTTTCGGTTAATGACAGAATGGAGGAGGAGGAGGAGAGCTGGAGCACCGACGCGACGTGGGAAAAACCACCTGCAGATGTCGCCGCGGTGACTGCCTGATGACCTTTGAACTTAATGCCAGTTTACTTACCTCCAGCATTGACGCAGCCACATGTGTTCTCTGTTGAGGCTTTTTACGCTCAGTGGGTGTTATTTAACCGGACAGGTTCGGATCACATAAATTTATAAAATAAACAAAGATTTACGCGCGCAAACGGTCTCTGTGTTCCTCCACATACACCGGTTTTACGGCTTTCCTCTGCGAGAATGGCGCTTGCCAAAAGCCATTAGTGACATGCATCACAGTGATATATCTGTCACTTAGTATTTAAATATAGGCAGGTCCACAATTAAAAACGAACTAATTTATTCATCACGATTTACGGCCGGTCAATTACACTAACCTATCCAGTCACACTTATTGCTTCTTTTCCAATAATGTTTGATAAATCGCCGGCCTTGCGCCTAACTTTGCGGTAAAATATTGCTCTGATTGCGCTCCTCAAGTTCCGCGAAAAAGTGCTCACTTAATATTAGCAGTGGACCTAAATTTAAAATTGTCATAAATATTAATTAGGAGTATGTCGTACAAGAAATATAAAAATAAGTAACAGTTACGCTGACTGAAAGGTGTTCTTGTCATGAGAGAAAATGTTTTTTTAGCACATTAACTTGAATGAAATAATAATAATAGGTATATTATGAAATTAAGTATTATACCTATAATTTGATTAAATGAAATCTTAAAACTTAAAATTGCAAATGCGTTTAAATTAATTCCATTCTGATTCATCAGTTTGCCTCATTTCTATTTACTTATATATTGATAAAATTTGCAAATTATTACTAAAAACACGTTCTTTTTACTAAATGGTCAACGTCAATTGACTTACGTGCTTCTAAACTTACTTAAATTAAGAATAACAAAGGAAAACACTTAAGAAGGATATATAAAATAATTATAGTTATAAATATAAGTGTATTTACTTACTTTAAGAAAATGATTTAGATTTGAAAAATATTATTTGTGGATTAAATATATCATATTTGTTAACTTTGCAAGAGAAGAAATCCGACTTAGCGGGAGTCTTACATTTTGAATATTTAAAGATATGAAACATCGAGGAAGTAATAAACGCATAAATCAAGGAATTTTACTCGACAGAAGACTAATGTACAAATAGATAGATACATATTTCAAATTGCCATTCTGTTGACCAACAGAATTTTCCTTCAAAAGAATATTTCTCAGTGTACCAACATGTAAGTACGACAAATTTAAGCTCAAAGAGTTAAGACAGTTACTATGCCTTCAAGTATTTATAATAAGTAAAACAATTTAAAATAAATAACTGAAAATCCCAACAAAAATTGGACGTGATTAATTTCTTGCTTAATTATTTATTCCACACTACTAGTTTCGACCTTCCCAGGTCATCTTCAGGTGCTACAGGTGATACAATGACCGAAAATTAGTTTTTGTAATTTAAAAATAAAGAATAAGGACAAAATTTAATCTCCATCGACATATGGCCGTATTACATGCTAAAGAATTTATTTTTTTTATAATAAGTTATAGAGGTTAACAAATAATTTCACGTATTTAGGTGTGTGTATGCGTGCGCAACAATTGAAACGTATGTGTAAATGTGTTAGACGGTGCGTTTAAATGTGTATTTTATTAGGAATTAATATTCTTTATTATTAAAAAATTTTTTTGTTATTTATGCTAAAAAGACGTTGAAAATGTGTTTAACTAACTTATATTAATTTTGATCATAGTGTATATATTTAATTAAGAGACCTAGAAAAAACAGCAAGGTTTATATTAATATAATAGTTTGAATAAAGGTTCATAATTTAAAACTAGTTGCTTATTAAGACAATTTTCATCATTCTCTTTATGTATGAGCAATACTTCTTTAATTTTCCTTTTCTTATAATTGTTTTCTACTTGTACAAGTTTAATACAATTGCTGTCAAATGCGTGCCCAGTCATAAGACTGTGACGACCGACTTCTGAATTAATTTTATCACGGATATGTTCTTTATAGCTGATTTCAAGGCTACGTCCGGTTTCACCGATATAAAAAGCATCACATTTGGGGCAATTGATTTTATAAATTCCGGATTTCATTTTATCACTAATTAAATCTTTACTTGTGTTAAGAAAAGAGAATATTGAGTTGTTTCGATTTCTGAAAGTTAATTTTAATTTATGTCTCCTGAAGATGTTTTTTGAGATTATTATTTATCATAAAATTATAGTCTATACAAACATGTTTATGGTTTTCAGTTTTATTGATTCTATGGGGATTGATGTATGAAATTGTTGTGTTATTTTG
>JAWQRP010003911.1:0-12620 GCA_033557875.1 Quadriops clusia
TCCTGATCGAACCATCTGCACGTGGCAGTAGTGTGCGAAACACGGTCACAAGCAAATGTGTGTTCGCGAGTGCAATCAAAACTTTAGTGCGATTATAAATGTGGAAAACGTATTGGAATTCGACATAGCTGTGGGGAGAAGCAAATCCTGGTGAGTCCTTTATCTTTATTTTACATTCGCACGGTTTCGATAGAACCAAGATTCTACTGGTTTGGAAACAGGAAAGTCAGATCCTGCAGTCTGCGCTAGATACATTTCTCAACAGGATCTAATGTCTCCGATCTCTGTTTAGAAATTGGTTTAACCCCCCATTGCTTAAATCAGGGTTGCCTGGAGACATGTTTTGTTTCTTTTTATTTAACTTAGACGGCTACTTTAAGTAGCAATGGCACCTAAATATTATAGCAGATGCGTTCAAAGCAGTTTTCTTTGAATATCTTCTATTTTAATTTTTATAAAAATTTGGATTAAATTTAATCTTTTGCATTGCTTGAATCGACACAACACCATAAGGTTTCTGTTCGATCTATTAGTTTTTGAGCAAACCTTCTTAGTTAATAACGCTTCTAAATTATGATATTTAACTAAAATCTTACAATTTTGTACATTGAATTTGTTGTAATCAAATAAGTTATTTTTACTAGTGTAGTTTTGTACAAAACAATGGTGATTTTTGACTGATATGTCTTCTTATGCAACTAATTATTTGGATTTACTAAATATACACACTCATTTACAGTTTTGCAAAAAACATCCAATTATAATCCACAAACAAAATTATCAGAATGGTCAATATTATACACAAACAAAAAGGAATTTAAGTGCACAAAAGAAAAACTAGCGTTAACGAATTTAGAAGAATAGAAATGCAATCTTAAGCATTTCCACAGGGTTCTGTGGAAGTATACAGGATGCAACAAGCTATTCTAAGAATGAACTAAAAATGATCGTAAAAACACTCCAAAGAAAAAGCTTAAATTCAGGTTTGAAATGTTTTGATCTTATTTTGTCCGCCTAACAATCGCTAAAACCACACGATATTTTTATAAAATTATTTATTTAAATTTTTCCTTCAATTTTCGTTTCTTGTAATTGTTCTCTTCAATGGGAAGTCTCAGATCACTGATGTTGAATACGTGACCTGTCATAAACGTTCATCGGCCAACCTCAAATTAATATACGTACTTTTTAATTTGCTTTTCTTCTCCTGGGTTTCTTGGGCCTCCAAATTAAAACTCTATAATCGCACGGCACAAACCTTTTAAAATCATTGCTTCGCTACCAACAACCACATAAATTTCATAAAATTTAATGAAGTACCCACCCTTTTTTAATTACTAAGTATCCCATCTCTATTAAAAATTGCTATAATATTTTACATTCTCCTACCATTAATTATGTTACTAAAATTTAATTGTTTAACAATATATCGTATAGTGAGTAAATTGCCACCAGATAAACTTGAAAATTCCCGAGACTCAAGGGGGCGACCGAATTTCACGTTATGTACGATGATGTAGTTTCGATTGGTAATCTCCCTGTAGTGATTGACGTTTACTGTCAATGTTTAGTACAACTTGTTTGTACAGTGCCAACACATAACTTCTAAAGGTGCATATAAATCTACTTCATTTTAAATTTCTATCTTCTTGTGAAAATGTGATTCTTTATTTTCCCAAAAAAGTTATCGACGGATCAGCGACTTATGGAAAGTGCTACTTTCCATCAATTACGTCAACTAGTTGTAACTGATTCCAAATTCGTTGTGACTTACAACGTCTTGAATGGTGTTGGATGTAGAATACTCCGATCATGAAAAAAAATTGGAAATAGTACTATTGATATAAATAACTCTATTAAGACGTTCATTGCGGGCCCAAGTTAACCTTGACCGTTAACCCGTGTGGATTAACCTTCTCTTTTTTTATTATGTTCATTTTGTACTTTTTTCAACATTTATTGATGTTTTACCCCAATATTTCAATGAGTTACATAGAGACTGTGCACGGCACATTGTCGACACCCGCCTGGGCAAACACATTCCATACGTGATGCGGTTGTCGATACGTCGTCACTCAATACTTTTTTTTTGTTATAAAGCGCATTATATATTAGCGAAAATAACGGGTGTTCGGATGAATGTGTAATATAAAAAGTAGTAGGCGCTCCTTTGAAGTACAAACAACGTCTGTTTTTTTTGCGTTACACATTCATCCGAACACATGGAAAAATTTATCTCTATTTTTTTATTGCTTCACCTATAAACTTTAACTTCAAGGGATACAAAAACCATTCGTCCTGGTTAACAAATTCGGCTGCCCTATGGAATAGCAAAGGAACTGACAAATTTATTTAAAAGGTACTAATAATGTTAATTCTCGTTTTTTCTCAACTAACTTTCTATTTAGCAAGACTATGAAATTTTATAAAATAAGCTGTATATCAAAATTAGGTTCAATGCAGTTATTGAATTTCTAAATACAAAACATAATTCGAAAAAATCACAACAATAAACGATGTATATACGGGTGACCAAGTATAAATTATAAATTTAGGAGGGAACGTTAGGCAACAATTACTTGCTCTGAACTCTTCTTGAGTTGGGAGTAAGCGACTGTCGCCTTATGCGCCTCTCCTAACTATACAGTTTATACTTGATAGGACCCTGTATAACTAAAAATGTAAAGCTCTACAAATACTCTTACAGAAAACATTTAGTAATCGTGATATTTTCTGAACCATGTTCCATGCACAACCCTGGCTTTTTTATGCACTGAGCACGAAAATATGCAGTTTATATTCTTTTTTTTTATTCTTAGCACAGTAAACGCACCTTTTTCGAATCAACCTATTTTGATCATTTCGAGGTACTTGTGCTATAATATGTCCCAGGTAAAGGCTGTGGCGGTGATTGGAATTGCGACCGATTTTGATAAATTAGTGTTGTGATTACGGTGTCACGAAATTCTAACAGATTTGTTTTCGATTTCCTCGGCTGTTGTTTATACAAAAGAAAGGCATTACACATTATTATGTGGAATATATGTACGGCTACATTTGCATACCATCTAAGGGTTTTTCGTTCACATGGATAGTAGCTCATAAGTTGATCAGAGCGATCAATTCCACCTATGAATTTGTTGTACTTGAGGATAGCCTCGGGTTTCGTAGTGATTTTCCCACTTCTTGCATGATACTCCTCCATCGTTGCACCAAACTCTGTGGATTTTGCCAAAACATCTCTTTTGTCGACCCACTCACATATTGGATAATTTACCCCACAGTACATTCTCATCTTTAGAACCAGTCCATGTGGTTGTGTACGTATATATAATTTTATAACAAATTTATGTCTTTTGTTATCTATATATTGCCGAAAATATAGTCTTCCACGCCAAAGTAGCAAAGATTTATCGAGACTAAGTTCTTTTGTAGGGTAGTAAATCTCACTCATCCTTTGATGGAATAAATCAAAAAGAGGTGAAATTTTGTATAACGGGTCGGATGGCTTTGGTTTATTTCGTTTGGGGTTTTTAGAGAAATGCAATGTCTAGGCGTTGCATTTCTAAACACAGGAAAATTGTACCAATCACTTATTTTCCATAAGTGTGCCAAGGACTGAGCTGCGACTTGACCAGATGAAAATATGATGCTGAGAAAAACTTCTAAGTCCTCTCGTGGAATCGGTTTCCACCCCTGAATCCGGAATTTGCGTTTAATAGTTTCTCTCATCAATTCGCTGACGGTGGCTATCAGTGTGAGAGCGAAAATGAAACCGACGATGAAGATGTTTTTGAAACCCAATGCAAAATTTCCAGGACAGTTTACGTAAGGTTGGGAAACCTTAAGGCTCATGTTAGAACACACAATAAAAAATTTGCCTATTTTTGCAAGGTTTGCAACAAACTTTTTGTGCGCAGGAAGGTGTCGAAAAAGCATCTAAAGGGCCATTCTGTCCAATGTGGCATCGATAGATGATATTGTCTAACAGTCGCAGAACATTTACAAGACCATCAAATTTCTGCATTCATTTAAAAGGACAGAAAGTCACAAGTTCATGGTTTAATTGTATCATTTGTTGGTGCCATTGCCGTAGTGAAGAACTACAACTCACAACGAAATGGAACATCCAGACCAGATCCCAGTGACAAAATAATTTATTTATTAATATAAAATATTTAAATTTTACTTTTAGACGATAGAAGTTTAATATATCTAGGGAATTTCTACTTAGTTGCCCTTCTATTTCCATATCATCTCAGTAATAGTTTCTCTTTTTCGTTTTCTTTTCGGGAAAGGTTATTCGCACTTTCATTAAATTACGTACTTTATCCACCAAATTTTCCCTTCGCCAATATTGATTGATTGTCACGTAAATAACAATTTTTTACAGAGGGCTCAAAATATGTACCTGTTGTTTCGTTAGAAAACAAGCAAACAATTTTGGTCCCTGATTTAATTCATTCATTTTTTTTGTATTAAAAAAGAAGATGAACGTTTCATTTATCACCCAATATTTCTTCACCAATTGGTGTGACTTTTTCAGAGGCATTTACAAGTTAGAAATGAATATATCGTTAGTGGTCTTAAGGCCATTTCATTTTTATATTTTTCATTACCTACAGTGCTGACTTTTCATTATGTATATTTATTAAAAAACTATAAATTGTGCTCATCTTTTCTATGTATTCTGATTGGTTTGAATGTAACACATTTTCAAAAACAATCTTCTACTCAACTTCTTCTCTATTGCTAAAACGTTGACATTTTCATAATTGTAATGTAATAGTGTAGGTTTCAGTTAATTGAACTAATCACTTACTTTAATTGTTTAATTTATTTACACTATGTTACATTACGATCAATTTGGAGAACATGTCCACTATTGTCGATTACCCTTTACACTCTGCAAATGCTTTGTGCCTATTTCTAACTTGCGCAAGGGCATTAACAAATGTACTCTTTAGGTACTTTTCATATACTCTGCTTTGTTCTAACTTATGGATGTGACCATAAGCTTATTGGTTGCTGCGACGATTCCAGAAACCTATCTCGAATTGGCCTGAGTGTCGCCTAAAGTCTTAAACCCTGGTACACCTCTAAGAAGTCAGGGATCTCGAAAATCGTTTTGAGTTCCCTACATTGACAACCTGTCCTTCCTTAAGTAGTTTGTAAAGAGACTATTGCAATCTGGTCTGCTCTTGCCAGAAATATCTTTTGTTTCCTACGGAAAATATCCATGTCTCATCAAGAAAAACTATCTGGAGGATTTTCATCGAATAGCCGCAATATTTGTTTGTTTTGCCACTTTGCAACTCCTTTTTTAGTTAAAGAAGTTATCCTTTTCTTGTTTGTCTTATGTTCCTCACCTGCATTTCCGTGTTACCCAGGTTTTTTGACATTGTCTGGGCTCAGAGATAGGTCCGTAACCTTATTGGTTCCTGCGATTATTCCAATAACCTATTTCAAAGTCGCCTAAAGGCTTAAACCCTGGTACCCCTCCTCTACGAAGTTAGGGATCTCGAAAATCGTGTGAATGTGCGAGTTTATGATAAGCTTCAGGTATTCATATCTACGGTTTAGAAGATTCCAAGTAATCAAGCAATTTTGAATTTTCTTTAAAATTATTTCGTAAATACATTTATGCGTCGCTGTATTGCCACTGGATTGACATCTGTAATATTTTTTTCCTTCTATGCCCACTTTTTAAATCTGAAATGGTTCACCTTTTTTACGTAGGCAAGTAAAATCATAGAAGTTACCCTACTCCATCTTAACAACCGTGAATGGATTTTTAGTCCTAGAAATTCTCACCAGTTGTAACCAATCGTTTAAATGATTGATCTTCATTCTAGTTATTTTCAATTAGCGCATCGTCACTGTCACATTCCATGTGACTTTGGTCACCCACTAAAAATGTATGACATTACTTTTATTGGTGTTTTTCGGATTTTAGTTTTCTGCCGGTCTCTAATTTATTATTCTGAAAAGATTGAATTTTATCCATTTCGATCTCTTTATTTGCTAATAAACCCATTTTCTTAGGAGATTTGTTTGTTACTTGTTCATCAGGTATTACATAAATTTTGTTTCAAATTTAAATTCACTTCATTGTGCCACACATATTTATTATCTCTAATACTCCTCATATTTCACCTCAACGACCGACATTTCTGATTTTGCAGAACAAATTGGAGTCTATATTTGTGTTCTACATTGGCCCTTGATATCGTAGAAGACTTCCACGAAAACTTTATTAAGAGCATGAGAGAGATGGATTAAAGGCACAGTCTCCTTTTGATTGAAGGCCGAAGGTTTACAGATACTGGAAAAACAGTTGAGCAGCGAAGGATTGATTCAACCTGACGTTTGCCCATTTGATCCGTCAGGAGCAGTAGGTACTTGTATTCATTTGATATTGCATATTGCATATTTGAAAAATATTATTATAGTTTTATTTTATTTTTGTATGCTCTGATGGTCAATAAATAGGTTATTATTATTATATAAGACGCTTCTGAATGTTAGAAGCAATTTTTTGACGAAAAAAGTGCGTCCTATACTCCGTAAAATACGATAATAAAATTTCAAAAAAATTTAAGGTCACAAAAAAGTTCGAAACTATTCTATTTAAATGCCGTGCCGCTCGCGATGCACGCTGGGGACTTTAACAAATAATTAATTTAAAACAAACAGGAGTTCCACGAACTGCGAAAATAGCAGGGGAAGAGCGGAAAACTAAGATAATATAATAGAAACAGTTAAACACAGACTTGCCGCCAAAAGAATTCGCACTTCCCTCACTAGATGCCATCACGTTTAAGTGGTCTATCTACAAGCACCATAGAAGCGAAAATAGATAGGGCCAGATTCTGACACAGGATATTGTACATAATGCACAAATTATGCAGTAGCACACAAGCCTTTATAATTTAACAGGCAGTTACTGGATAATAGTAAAGGACTCTATGTTTTAACACGTATCGGAAACGACTCTTTAGGACCCCATACACGCGCTCAATAAGACCTCCCCGTTCTGTGGCAAACAAACATTTGAAATATGAACCTTCTCCGAGTACTTTTCAAACTGTCAGGTAACATAGAAAACCTGACGAATCGATCGAATATATCGGGGTCGACATTTGTAAACATGTTTGCAGATATCAATGGCTTTGACAAATTCACCTCTAGGTCGATTTTTGCTATTACGAGCTACTGGTTCTTGTACTACAAACGGCCATAATCCAATTTTTACGTTATAATTCTGGTTACGATGGTGATGGAACCTCGGTCTGGTAACTGCTGCTTAAAACATCACTTTGGCCATGTTTGGTTTACTTTGAACTTGACTTCATCAGGATGGAGATAAATTTTCTGGTTCACTTTAGTGATATAAAACCACTTCTCATCAATGTGAATGTAATTCATCAAATCCTCAATTTCGCCATTTTCTTTTACCAACGACAGACAATAATCCAGACGTGCTTCTTTATTCTCTTCCTTTAAAAGTGGTTTCAGGAAATTGGAATGCCTCTTAATTTTACCATTTACATCTGTATGTAGGAGATCCTTTAGATTGAGCAAAATAAGAGTCTACGTTAACGGTCAATTTCAATTTTAAATGAGAACGAAGTGTTTGCTAAATTGGATAATTGTAGGTTAAAAATTGCAAGTTAAAAGTTTCTTTTTAAAAAGGAAAGTAATTTCTTTATGTGAGAAACGAGAAGTTTAAATTTTAAGAAATTTACACAAACATACATATTAATGAAGGAGATAACGTAACTAATGCTGGTGACTAGTGTTAAATATGGTCGTCTTCACTTTCTTGAGACCGTGTTCATTTGGGTGCAAGCCATTATTAGAATTGAAAAAAGAAATTTGGTACTATCATTAAAAATTACAAAATCACACATATGTGTTTAATCCCGCAACGAGAAGTGGTCTTCCTTAAAATGATACAATAGGCTTAAATCAAAAATGCAATCTTGTAAGACGTTTTGCAAGTTTATTTATGAACCGATTACAATAAAATTTACCCCTAACTTTACAAACCCATATTTCATCCCTTAATTGAAATTTTGAAAATCTAAAGTGGTCACGTTTTAGACAATAATGAATTGTAAAATGTGTTCAAATTTCAATACAATCGATTGATAAATGCGCTTGCAAAATGTCTTACAAGATTACATTTTTTCAATTACTTTCTTATAAAAGACTCAAGCCCACCGTATTGCCTTAATTATTTTAATGTGTGTATCTAAAGGATTTCACACTTAATGATACATTCGACATTAAATCACTCTCTATATGAAATTACGACCAGGGATCAGTCCTTATCACATACGAAATTATGGCTGCTTTATATTCATTGCAATTTATTTAAATTTATTATAACAATCAGATATTTGATTAGAAAATCTCCATTAGCCTACATAATTCTCTACTTTTATTTAAACTGGCAATACACAGTAAAAAATACTTGTAATTTTATATTAAATATATTAATAAATTAGAAAAAATGTTGGAAATTTACAAGTATTGTATGTAAGTTTACAGATTTTAATGGAATATACATATAAATTTACATAAATAATGTAATTTTACCTAATTTTATGTAAATGTACATTATTACTCTAATATTACAAAATATAATAGTAGGAATTAGGAATTTTACATAATAACTATAACTTTACAATTAATATTTAATTTAATTCAAGAGGTGATCAGAAACTAAGGTCACAAATAATTGAAATTTGAATCAAATAAAAGAAATAAGTTTAGTGTAGTATTGTAGATTAATTCGCACAAACATTAAAGAACTCAATGACCAGGTAGAAATCCTAGAATCATAGTCCAAATCTCTGACATTGGTTACAGATCTATGATGCGGAAACAGACCGATGTTAAATAAACGAAGAAAAACATATATATATATATAATTAACATCGAAAAGAGGCTCTTAATGTCTTACATGTGGCCAAATGGCCGCTTTTAATTTACTAAGGCCCACTTCATTCGGGTGCAAGCCATCACTAAAATTTGAACAAAAAAAGTTTAAGTAATTAGTTTGGAATTTTATACTATCAGTAAATATTACAAAAACACATGTGCATATTTAATCCTGCAATGAGAAGTAGTCTTTCTTAAGACAATACAGTAGACTTGAGTCACCTATAAGCGACTCAAATCTACCATATCACCTTAATAGTTTTAATGCATGTATATTGAATATGTGTATTTTAAACGCGTGAAATGAAGTTATTCGATATCAGTAATCACTTTAAATTCTGATCTAAATCTATTATAGGACATTCAATATAGCGTTTTAAATTTACGAGAAAATCTAATAGGACCCACTTCATGTTTAATATTAATTAAAATACATTTACCTGCAATAATCTGAATCAAGTAAATTGGGGACTTCGACAATTTTGGTTTTGTTGGTCTCCATATTGCGAATATAATTATTCACAGTGATGGTCTGCACCAATTTATGTCCATAAAATGGTCTCAAAGGGAGACAGCACCAAACAATGCGAGGATAAAGCTTGAAAAGCTCCCGGGCATGCCATTTTAAATTCGAAATAACTTGTCCGGAACTCTTTCCTTGCAGCAAGTCGTCAGTTCCTATTAGAACTACAGCGACTTGCCGCCTTACACTGCCGTCCTGCCTTCCTTTCTTTGCCATCGTTATTATTTGGGCAACATTCGATCCTCCGACGGCATTACCAGCACAAACTTTTCCTTGGGCATTCCGGAAACTTGGAATACCCAAGGAAAAAGTTTGTAGTCGGCGGGGGTCGAATCCCCCCAAAAATCACAATTTTTGAATTCTAAAAAAAATTACACATTAATTTGTACTAAGATGAAGAGAAATGAAATTTAAAAAAATGTATTTTCTGCTTACGTTCTTGGGCTGGGTTCATATTGACTCTGTAACATAAAATTTACAAAACATGAATTATGTGCAACATCGGAAGATAAAACTTGTATGAAGTGTTTAGAAAGTTATTATTTTAGAAAAAAACATCTATATGTTCTCTAAATTTAGTTTTAGTTAAAGAACTTCTCCATTTCTTGTTTGTCTTATGTTTTTCACCTGTGTGGCCGTGTTTCATAGACCCAAGTTTTGTAGACCTTGTTTGTCTAATTCTTTTTCCGGCCTCTTCTACTTCAGTAGGGACTGTTGTCCTAAATTGGTTTTTGACCCTTTTGTTTTCCCCTTTACGTACTTTTCATATACTCTGATTTGTTCTAACTTATGGATGTGACCACAAGCTTATTGGTTCCTGCGACGATTCCAGAAACCTATCTCGAATTGGTCTGAGTGTCGCCTAAAGTCTTAAACCCTGGTACACCTCTACGAAGTCAGGGATCTCGAAAATCGTCTGAATGTGCGAGTTTATCATAAGATTCGGGTATTTGTACCTGCTGTTAGAAGATTCCGAGCAATCAAGCAATTTTGAATTTTCTTCAAAATTATTTCGTAAATACAAGTATGCGTTGCCGTTCCTGTATTGCCACTGGATTGACATCTATAAATATTTTTTTCTTTGTCCATTTTTTAAATCTTTTTAAATGGTCCACCTTTTTTATGTAGGCAAGCAAAATCATAGAAGTTATCCTTCTCCATCTTAACAACCGTGAATGGATTTTTTTAGTCCTAGAAATTCTCACCAGTTGTAACCAATCGTTTAAATGACTTTTATTAACAAAGGACAGGAAAACCCAAGAAAATAGAAAAGAATTAAATTCTTCGGTTAATGTGCAATTTTTTTATCGATAGAAAAGCTTTTCTGCTCTTAATGGAGTTGCAACTAAAGGAGTAAAATGGAACACGATTGTATGAGAAAAGAAATGTTGCAAAATTCGTTCTAGTGCTCAAAGAATTGGACGTTTTCGGTATACTGCGAGACTGCTTTCCCAAAGCACCTCTCGTCAACTCGATGTAATAGGTTCATGACTGCAGATGTTGACACTTTCGACGTTTAAACTTTAAAACAATATAATATTCAGTTAATTTAACATTAAAACAAAATAAAAAGAATAATAAAAACGAAAAAACTTAACTAATTTACGGGATATCTCTCGGAGATATGGTGGGGGATGGTTTGGTACCTAAGTCTAGCCGTTTTCGCTTGAAAAGCTTGTGAAAAAAGAATTTATTAAGTTTAAAATTAAAATCTAAGAGAGTTTCCGCTTGTCAATTACGAATTATCTGAATATATCCTCTCTTAGAAGTAACATCGTTAATTCCTACAACAAATACAGATATTATATATTTTTATGTCATTTTTATTATAAAAATTCTGTACCTATCATCCAGATGGTGCGAGTGATCTTCCCCACGTCGTACTTACTAATACAGATTCATCAATCTGTACCACGTGGCCTGCACCACCTAAAGCATTAGACATAAAAAAATCAGTATATTATTATTTGAACATATAACTATTTTTGCATAAATACCTAGAATAAATAAATTTGGATTTCGTAAAAGCTTCCAGGAACAGATATCTCGTAAATATCTGTACTGCTGAACAATGTTGTTTCATGGTAAATCAACACTGTCAGTAGTACAGCCCGATGGCATTTGACAAGACCAATGCCAGATTATGTACATTATCGTGTGACGATCCCACTTTGGTTTGAATCTGGGATGCCCTGAAAAATTCCCCCTAGAGGGCCCCACGGATAACTCAGGTTAATTATGAGGGTTGAAGTAAAGCAAACGCGGAATGCATCCCAATTAAATATTCTGCCTCCCTGAATCGCGGATCTCGGGCGCCACGTTATTTTGTAGGAAACAACGAAACTCCGGAATACACAAACAGACTATATTAATCAAAAAAAAATACCAGGTTTACAAATACATCTTTACAAGTCAAATAAAATGCTCTATAATTACAAGAGAGTAATTCGGGTTGTCGGATTGGCAATGTCAATGAGATGTTTAAAGCCTAACTTACAATACGTAAATTCCAGTGCTCTGAGGCCAAACTGGTTCGGTTAGTCAAACGGGAATTGGCAAACGTGCCTACGGTAATTAGGATTCCCAAAATTTAGAAAATACTAGTCTGGTAACTTTAATGACGCGGTAATACGGTTTTACGGAATGACAGAGCGAACGACAAAACGCGTTCGTGGAATTAGCAAAATTGAGGGCGGCCGGCGTTACTATAAACCATTCGGTGGCTGAAATGAATTTGCGAAAATCAACGGGTTAAATTAATACATACAGGGACGGTACTTGGAAAATAAACTAGCCAGGTTTCGGACTATAAAAATGACTCTAGCACGGCGGTAAGCTTTTACGCTTGCGGCACGACAAAATAGCACCTCGTGCTTTTCGGTACGACCTGAAATTCGCTCCACGGAAAATGAATCGGAAAAAGAAACCAGAATATTATCTATTCGCGATAATAACAAGAAGCTGCGAAACGGTTCGGATTCGACCTAAAGTCGACATGAAAACGGTACGGAATAATTCATTTAATAATTAATACAATAATTATTAACGGTAAAAATATATATAATATATTTCGGAAAACGGGGAGCTCTCTGTCAAGGGCTCATGCAAACTTCTTTTCACTCGGGTAGGAAAAATTTCTGGTTCGATT
>JAWQRP010003912.1:0-12618 GCA_033557875.1 Quadriops clusia
TTCAAAACTTCAAAATTCCGACTTTCAGCTTGAAGGTTATTTCTACGGGGGGTAATCGCGACTTTGCTACGAAACAAATTATTCGCTAAAATAAACGATTAGAGTAAAACAATAATTTATTTCGTTGATTTTTAATTTGTTGATGCAAGTACTTACATTCTCCCTTACAAAACTCATTGATGTTCTTTAAAATGCAATTTTTTCATAGTGGCGCAACCATCGATACACATTCACCATAGAAATCACACTCCTTAAAATGGGAAAATTACCGACGAACGGACGTACGTACGTACGTTACAACGGCAATTATGTTTGTTGATAGTTAAACAACAAATATTCTACAGAGAGATAAATAATTTGATTTCTATAGTTCCGCTATCCTAATAACATTTCATATAGTTTAAGTTTCGATTAAATTTTGAGACTTTTACCGTATATTCCAATACGTCGGTACTACAAGGGAAAGACTGAAGGTACTGCCAAAGTAGAAGACAATCCAATTTTCTTTGTTCGGCGGACGGATATTCATAGATATGAAAATTCTGAAAGCAAAATTACGTACGTCCCGAAGTCGGTAACGACGTAAAAACTGGGAGGAAATTCATGGACAGTAATCTTAAAAGACGATCTTGCAAGAACATAACCTCTAAGATTTTATACACAAGAATAGTTTTACGGCGAGCAACCGGCGATGCTGTAATCCCATCTTGTCTGTAGAGTTTCAGTCTGCACATAAAAACTCGACCGTAAAGTATCAAAATATTGTGATCTCGTTGCACACCAGCACGCCATTCAATTCCATGGACGGTCGTGTGGTTGAGAGGATGTACTTTCCTCGTCCTCTACTGCCCTCTAGCGGCGAGGATTCCGAAGAGGGAGCAGTAAATAGTCAAACAAGCTGTTGTGCGATACTGAAGGGGAATAATGAAAATGGATGATTTTTTTTATCCTAATAATATTTTCATGCCCTTGTTTTTCTAGCCTTTATAAGTCCACAGTTGAACGAGCATACATAACTTAATTAAATTTTTATGTACACATGGCCGAGAAAAAAATGTTATTTTCTGAAAATGAATTCTCCGATACCCGTGCAAAATGTATATTATGAGAAAGTAAGCAGAACGTACTTTGTCAATTTGTTAGTCTAATCGAATAAATCGCTTCGTGTAAAGAAAACCCACCCAGCTTTGTTTTTCTAGTTAGTAGCGAAAAATCTTTTATCTGCGCCCACGTCCCAGCGAAGTAAAAATACCTACACACTCTTATTTTAACTGCATTGTGTCCCTCTTTTAGTGCTTTCGAGGGGGCAGAGAGATGTTTTTACGCTCTTAGTCCTCATCCGGAGCGGTTTTACGGCTTTTGTTAGCTTTGTTATCGTAAAATGACACATATGGTGCTAGGTTTTTTATTTTGTAATCTCCCCTAACGCCCCAGTTGATTGTCTTAAATCGTAATTGCACTTTTATGAAATCATAATTTACAATGATTCCGTAATGATAAGGGGTTTATAAACTATAAAACCAGAACTACGACTAGCAATAAATGTACCTTTAGCGCGGCAAATGTTGCAGAAGGGAAATAATGTAATGGAAGAACGGTTAAAATGTACTTTCTTTGTTTGTCTCCACGTGGGTACTATAACTATTATATTACTTTACATTACATTCTTTTATTGTGTTGGGTTGGACAATGCAATGGGATATTTATTGTTGCTCCTAAGTTATTATAAACAGGTTTATGAAATCCTGTACACTAAGAGAAAATCTTACTTGAACAAAAAAATTACGTGTTTTAAAATCCTGTAAAATGCCCATTACCACTTCGTGCAAATCTTCGCCATAGATTAATTTGCAGCAGTACTGTTAGAAAAAGTGGAATATGTTTTAGGAGAAATGGAATTAAGTAAACATACAATGTCATATAAACAAACTTAGGAATACCTATCTACTTTTTGATTTAAATGTAAATTTATGCTCAACTTATAGCAGTTAGTTGAAATTGCGCCCATATGCAATCGAACAATAACTTGCTAAACTTGATACTTTCAAATAGATGAAATATGAACCTTTTAAGTAACGAAAAATTCAGCTCCATTATATCACAGAAAGAAAAAAAAACATAAATAAATTTTCTAGAAAATGAAAATAACTTCTGCTCAAGAAAGTGGAGAATCGTTTAGAAATAATTACTTGTCTGCTTCGTTTACAGTTTTCCACATATTGTACAATCTACTTCATCACGAAAACCTTATCAAATTTGATGCGTTTAAGTTTAATTTTTAAAAGAATTATTTGCTTTATTTCTATAACTTTTTTGCCTTTTAAACTAATAATCAACTGAATTGATGGTGTGGCCAGTTATTCATTAAACAATATTAATAGTCGATTTTTCATTAGGGCCTAGAGAAATTTAAATCAAACAAGAATTTTTACTGCTTCTTTAATCATATAATACCTTGATGGGATCCACATCAAATATGGACATAATAACTGACTCCCGAAAACTAGAAGGACTAATGAAGAAAAGAATCAACAACGAAATTATTTGTTTTCTTGGGAATTTAATTTTGTATTTTAATTATAAGGAATACTTAAACATTAATCTCAAGGAACGGACTAAACACCAACTCAAAGGGAACTTAAATGAGCACCAAAGACACGACTTTTTATAAATATTAATGGCAAACACGGTGCTCACTTTTCGCCGTTCGTGTTTATTCCGCTTTAAATATTTTAAGCTCGGAATTCAGCCCGACGAAGTAAGATTTTGCATTCAAAAACGAGGCGGTGCAACACTGATGAGGATTTCTAGGTGTAACATTGTGCATACACATAAAGTGTTTGTTTTAATTAAGTTTTGTTTTCCTTGGAGGAAATTTGTTTGGGCAAAAAAGTTCCAGTTAAGTTAAACTGTTCCGAGCGCCGTGTAGTAGCCCGACTCCGGATGAGATCCGGGGAACACAGTACAAGGAGGTGCACTTTAACAATATTAAGATTACCCGGTATCACACGGTCTCTCCACAGAGGAAACATACCAAATAGAGTTAAAAATCCTTCGTTCTCGGTGCCCTGAAGTGAGACGTATCTGGCGATAGCCTGCAACTGCTGGATAACTAACCACTAACGGGATTGCCAGGTTTTACGAATAAACTCTGAAAACCGGAATTTGTTCATGATTATCTCGGAAAACTTGTAATATGGCAAATCCCCACATAATAGCCTTAGGTGGAGATAAAGTAGAATAGCTTTTGGTCCTTGGTAGCTCACAAAAATGAACGTTTCAGGTGCAGACTGTGTTAACCAAATAAATCAAATCTACAGTATATATGTATGTATATGTACAGTAGAATAAAAATAAATAGCGGAGAGATAAGTACACAAGTTTATTAATCAAATATTACCGTAATATTTAAACGTTCTTGCTGCAAATGTCGAGCATAATCTCTCCCTAATAAATGAAAATGTCCTTTAATACACTAACATCCCTAGAAGTAGGCACCTACATTGTATAAATGAAATTTAACTAGGGAATTATAACAATAATACATTTGTACATAAAGGACGAGAAGAACAGTAAAAGTAATTTCATTAAAGCAGTCTCGTTGCTGCTGCTTGTATACAGTGTACTAAATTTGGGCATAAACGCGAACAAAATCGTAAACATAATTCATGTAGATTGTAAGTGAGGAACACGTAGTGTAGTGAAAAGCTGTACAACGGCCGGAATATGACAAGTACAAACGAAGCTCAGTTTTCAGTCGATATAATTTCATGGAAATTTTACTAGGGCGGTTTAATTCGTATGTCTCTGACAGGAAGTGGTGACATTGGTGCCGGACGTCAACCAGATGAAAAGTGGCAGTGGAACGAGAAAAGGGCCACATTAAACAGGATGCTTTGAACAACGTTTCGCAGAGCCTGGGCAAATTCACTCTGCTGGCGTTTTCAAGATTTTCAAAACTTTTATGTACACCTCGTTTTACCCTCTGTTGGTTCAGCGGCATCGACATAACGTTCTTCAGAATGTTTGTTATCTCCATGTTTTCTTTGTCAAATTGTTTTATTCTATTCGCACTATGTGGCATGAACGATTATTAAATCAATTAGGAGAGGTGCGTACAATGTTAATGCCGAGATAACAACTGCTCGAAAAGGTTCAAAACAAGGTCAATGGTTTGGTTACATTACTAAATAAATGTTTTATAAAAGTTGGTCTAACGTTTGCACAAGTATGTTAGGAAATCCAAGAATATATGATTTAAACCGATAGATAATAGTAATTAAACTTTTACACAAGAAAAAAGATGCAAGTTTTTAAAATTGGTCACATAAAATTGTCCCACACGATTGTAGTAAAGCAATTTAGTTTTAGTTTAAAATTACAAACAGACTTATAAAACAATGTGGGTAAAAAATAATATTATATAAAACAGAAAAAAAGAGAGGAGAAGAATGTATATGCAAAATAACAAACATTTTTGGTAAACTTACTTGGAATCTACAACATCAAAAGACAAAATTACTTGTCAGTTTTATGCTTGTAATTTTTGTTTGTCTTGTAGTAACCCAGTAACTTAAGGCGAAAACTTGGCTGACGTTTGGAACACGTTAAGCAAGCTGAATTTTTGGGAATAACGTTATTAAGCCTTTATAAACCCTTCGTTTGTCGCAACTAAGCCAACACATGTATCTCTTAAAAACTAAAGCGACTATCGAAGGGTTAATAAAATGTAGAAAGTCCGCAGCAATCCGTTGTGCGCGTAATGATTGATATAAAGGGTGTTAAACGCAAACAGAATTGATTTTTGGTGTATATCTTTGTTTCTATTGATTTTATGACTATGCGGATTATATAAAAAATTGAAGCAGAGAAAATTTCCCATGAAAAGTATCTAATCCACTTTTTGATAAAATCTTCGTGAAATTGCAGCTGATGAAGATCTTTGGTTTCACCAAGGTGCACATTGGTTCCTAGCGCGGGTTTCGTTAGCCAAAATTATTGAACAACGAATTCAAGGAAAATACATAAATTTCTTCATTCATTTATACTTAAATGTATTATTATATTATGTTTTAGGTGTATTTAGGAAAAAATAATGTTAGTTTTTTAATTTCGTTAAAATATTCAGGAGTAAGAAATTGTTTATTATACGAGTATGTTATAGTAAATGAACCATTGACATCAGCAGTAAACAGCTCGTGCCTTTAGATTATAACGTAGACGAAGTAATGCGAACGAACAGTAATGTTATGTGAAATAGCAGAAGTCTGCTGCCTTCCTTGTAACGATCAAAGAATAAAATAATTTTTATTTTAAATTAAACAAGATACTCCTGTATGTTGAATTTATTTTTAGCACTACCGGTTTCGAATTGCTACACAATTCTTCATCGGGTGCTGGAACATTTAAGAATATATTATTTACAATATGTTCTTTATTATCCTTATAGGTACCTAACCTACAACATGCCACACTTACGATTACTTATGTACATTTTAAATTGTTTACCTTCGTCTAAAGTTTTTTTTTGATGCGAAGCGAGAGTTCTCATGTATTTTCTTCCCTTCGTCGTTTTTGTTTTATGTGATGGTTGTTAACTTTCAGGATAATTATTTCTAAATTGTACAGCCTTGTCACGCGAACAGTTCATGCAGAAAGCGAAGTGCCCTCTGTGTGTTTTATTTGTATTTATGTTCTGACGCGCAATTCAAATCACCCAACGTTGTTGATGTTGGTTTGAAATTATGATTTATTTGGTTTATGTGTTAAAATGTTACGACCTATTCTCTATACTGTATTCTTATAATATTAATTTAAATAATGGTTGAAAGTTAATGTCAATTTATTTGGGGATAAATGAGGTACTTTCCCAGTTATTCTAAATTTTATTAGCACCCGGCCTGCTAATAAAATTTAGAATAACTGGGAAAGTACCTCATTTATCCCCAAATAATTCAACAGCCTAGTACGGACTCCCCTGTAAAAAATAATGTCAATTTGTTTATTTAAGTAGTCATGGTTGTTGTTTGAAATGTGTTTGTATATTTCTCGCGCTTCTATTAGTTTTCGTCTATTTGTGTTATGTTCTTCGTAAAGCAAAGTGATGTCCTCTTGATTCAATAGGTGTCCTGTTTGTAGTGTATGTCTTGCCACCTCCGAGAATGTTTTGTCCTTAAGGTGTTCATTGAATCTTGTTTTCAGGGTTCTGCCAGTTTCTCCCACATAAAAGGCTGGACTTTGCTTACATTGTATCCTGTAAACTGCAGAGTTTTCTAAAATGATATTCTCTATCCAGTAGCAGTTTAGTAATTGTTTTATTGAATCCTTATTTCTAAAAGTGAGATTCATATTATGGTCTTTATATATGTTCTTAAGTTTTTCAGAGTTTGTATAATTATATGTGATTGCTCGGTAGGTTTCTTTGGTCTTATCTTCTTCTTCTGCCCTGTTAAGTGTAGATTTGGTTCCTTTATTTTTTACATACTATTTGTTCATCGACTGGCTATCTTCATTTTTTTATTTTTTTATTTTTAAAAATTGTGAGCATTTGATATGTGTTAATTAGTAAGTTGTTCATACAAAATTTTTTATATATTAAATATAAAATATTTATTATATCTGGAATTGTGTTAAAATGTGCAATTAAATGATTATTTATAAGGAAAATTTCATATTTCAGTTGCAATGCAGTTTAAATCCGCGCCATTATCTCGACCTTTTCAATAGTTCAGCACTTGTCCACTAGTGGTCGCGGTCGTTATTTTTAACGTATACAGAAATACCTCGTTTAACGAAGCTATGCAATTTTTCTGTTTCCAAATATGTAAACAATTTTTTTTTAATTTTAAGTTATCTATTCCATGCGCAATGGCACAGATCATATTCCTGGCAAATTTCAACTTCATAGATCAAACCGTTTAAAAATTGAGTAGTCAAAACTGTACTATACCTACTGCAGTCCCAATCTTAAACGAGGTATGACTGTAAAACGAGCAGTTATGTTTTGTATGGTTGGTTGTCTATATTAAGCACAGAATCATCAGCGACCCCTCGTGGCAGCCTTCTGGAAACAGAAAATTGCCTTAAATAAACAAATGACATTAACTTTCAACCATTATTTAAATTAATATTATAAGAATACAGTATAGAGAATAAGTCGTAACATTTTAACACATAAACCAAATAAATCATAATTTCAAACCAACATCAACAACGTTGGGTGATTTGAATTGCGCGCCAGAACATAAATACAAATAAAACACACAGAGGGCACTTCGCTTCCTGCATGAACTGTTCGCGTGACATAAGGCTGTACAATTTAGAAATAATTATCCTGAAAGTTAACAACCATCACATACAACAAAAACGACGAAGGGAAGAAAATACATGAGAACTCTCGCTTCGCATAAAAAAAAAAAACTTTTGACGAAGGTAAACAATTTAAAATGTACATATCGCACCCTTGCGACACAACTCAAAAACAGTGATATTTGAGTTATTGATGTAAATGCACTTGAAAATATTGTGTCCATCATTCACCAAAAGAGTATTAACTTAACCTCATATGGTCCCATCTTACCTAATAACATATACCATGTTGGTGAATAATGGATATAATATTTTCAAGTGCATAACTCAAATATCACTTTTTTGAGTTGTGTCACTTTTGTCGCAAGGGTGCGATATGTAATAGTAAGTGTGGCCTGTTGTAGGTTAGGTACCTGTAAGGATAATAAAGAACATATTGTAAATAATATATTGTTAAATGTTCCAGCACCCGATGAAGAATTGTGTAGCAATTCGAAACCGGTAGTGCTAAAAATAAATTCAACATACAGGAGTATCTTGTTTAATTTAAAATAAAAATTAACCCTCATGTGGGAAACAACACAAATAATAAAATAATTAAATTATAATTTCTTGTTGTTTTTAAAAATCGATTTCTTGAAGTCCCGATCAAAAGTAGTACCTACTATTGTAATTCATTACCTTAATTCTCTAAAACGATATCGTCTATTCCTTCTAACTGTAACTGTGATTGTCCCATAATATAGTTTATTGGTCGACATATAAGCGTAGAGGAACAATTGTAGTTGCAAAAAGTAAAGCATCTGATCGAGATTTTGGTCTATCGAATTTATGCCTGAATGTTACTTGACCGGAACTACCATCAAAACCGTAATTAAAAACAATTTCTGATCTTAGTTCTTCTGCTAACCCCATTATTTGTAAAATAGGGTATCTGCATCAACACAATTCATTTTGTGGTGTGCTCCAATAGTTACTTCAAAAGAACTTTAACAATACTATTAGTTGTAGTAATATTTACTGGCCTACCATTTGATTTATATTTCCATATTTCTTTATAACTGGGAAATATGTTACAGTATTTCTCAGATGCTGCTTTCCAAATACTGCCTCTTACTTAAGCCATTTTTTAATAGTAGTTGCATCTCTTCTTCCACTGAGAGAACCACAGGTTCCAATTTTGAGAAAGTAAAACTCTTCTGACTTTGCTAGGCCGAGTAGGTGTTTTTTTGATTTCTTTCAAAACAACAGCTAAATTGTGGTCTCCGATTTGACGAGCAGCTAATCCCACAGCTTACACTAATAGTGACTTGTCTTTTTGTTGCATTAATTCAGCAGCTTCCTTTCTTTTTGAACGTTCAGATTTTTCACTGAATGGAAGGCGCGGCCTGCCCATTTGGCGAATGTTGGCCAAGGTAGATGCTTCCTCTATTTGGTGTTTCACTCCAAACATTGTTTCCCCTTTCGACCATCCTGAATTTTTTGAATTAAATAAATGTTTTCATCTCTCAGTTACATTAATGCAAAATTGACTAATTTTCTTCTTAATTTTCTGTTGCCCTTCATCATTTTCACGTGTAAATGTGTCCTCGAAATTACGAAGTATTGCATTTGTCACTGCCGCCTTCTTGGCAACTTTATTGTCTTTTTGGATATATACTAAGTCTTCATTTGAAAAACGATGCATCTCTTTAAAAAAACAATAAAATTTTTTGAAGTTGCAAATAGTAGCAAGATATTTTTTCTCTAACAGATTATCCAATGATAAGACTATGATTTGTGAAAATCTTACGACCGAGTTTCACGGAGCAATTTTTAAAAGTCAAATGAATTATTTTCTTAGCTATTTTTAAATTGAAATAGTACAGTTACGTATATGTATATACCATTTGCAAATTTACCAAATATTTAAAAGTTTTATGTCTGTTAATTATAGTACAAACCTGTAGAAAAAGTATACATTTTATCCGATATAAAAATAATAAACCACTTAGAAATGTCGAGTGTTTAAACTTCACGTACGTTCGTTACGTTTCAAACGCTCAACGAGAATGCGAAATACTCGCCAGTTCACGGAGCTAGTTCAGGCAGAAGGGCCTTGGAAATAGGTATGTAGGTAGAGAATCTATTCTTTTGATGTGTTTACTTTCTAGTAAGAATCGTACTTGCATTTTATTTGAAAGTTGATAACAAGGTATTTTGGCCAAGAAAGTGGCTCACAGGAACAATTGTGAGGTGGCGCAACGGCACACACAACAAAAATCAGTATGAAGAATTCACAAAATTTGTCTCCAATTTCTCATTTTGGAGACGTGTCGAGGCTACCTCACGGCTCTTAACTATTTTCTGTCGAAGAAATATTATGATTAAGAGAGAGTTAACTTAGAGCAACTAACGAAGCGCATCCGAGAAGAAATAAACAGAATTCAGTTAGAGACAGACACTCAGAAAAGTAAAAGGGGCAGCTTACAGGCTGTCGTATTCAAAAAGTGATGAAAGTTTCTTATATTTAAAGGAGCGTATTTTAAAGAAATGTAAGAATAATGTTAGTATTTGTTGATAATTGAATTCAATTTAAAATTGAAATATTTTCATTATTTCTGCTCGTCTCATCAGTCGGTTGGTTTGTACAAGGAAAAGTTTCTCTCGAAGCAAGGAAAAGGAAAGGTCGCACATAAAATATATGCCATTTTACGAAAACAAAAGCAGTAACTTTGAAACTATTGAAAAAACGGCGCGATTTGCAAATTGCAGCTGAAAAATTCAATTAAGCTGATGCTTCTCGGGAATCAATTTCTTTGAATATACTAAATTTTTTTTAGACATTTACGGGGCTCCAGTAAAGGAGAGTTGTATAAACGGGTATAGATTTTCCTTATTCACAAAATCTAACAGGAAGGACAAATCAGTAAAACTAAACATTATACATACGTACTGTGGACAATTGCTGGTAACAAATACAGAAATGACTTGGTAATGAACTAAAGTCCGGAGATAGGAGGTGGAAACCTATAAGCATTTAGTAGAGCCCAAAACTCACAACTTTTGCTCCTGATTGTCTTCTAAACAGCATTTTGTAACTGCACAAATGGCTCTGGAACAATATGTGGCTGCCGAAAACTAGGACTGCATTGATCATTAGTTTCTGAAAATTATGAGCAAACTCTCAAAAAAGTGGAGGCGAGAAAACCCACAGTCACAAGAGAGCGACAATATAATTATTATTTTGAACGTTGAATATATGAATCAATAACTAATTAATGAAGACTTTTATTGATTGCTTTTATTAGATATTAATAATTAAAGTATTTAACGTAAAGTGTGTGTTTTTCTCTTTTAGGGATAGTATTAATGAGATGATTAACATTTCAACTTTAAATTGACAAAAGCCTATAGTTTACAGCAAAAATACAATTAAGATAATTTTTATAGAGAATTTTCTCATCTTCAACTTTGTATATAACCCTTATGGTCACAAAATCAATAGAAACGAAGACATTCACGAAAACCCCATTTTGCGAGAGTACAATACCCTTTTTATCATTTGTTTATATAACCCTTCAAGAAAGATCTGAATTCTAGTGATTTACATATTGCAACGAGAGCATATCCATTTTATCAACGAGCAGTAACAATCTCAAATTAAAGAGGATAACGACCCCGAAGATTTTCCCTAAGAGTAAGAACTCAAAGCCTGAAAATGAGAGTACTCCTTGGAATCGCATGGTTCAGCAAAAACTCGACTTTAAAAACTTATCCGACATTAGTGTTGCGTGCCTTTAAAGTTTTGCCGAGATTAGCTCCGAAAGCGCTCATTTTACATTGTATCTTTCTCAGTGGAGTGGAACGCGCGTGGATGACGTTCGCCTACTCTCAAAGGGGGCAAAAAGCGGGGTGCACTGCATAAAAAGTGAAGAACGCTGGTGCACCAGCCGAAAGAGAAGCTCACACATACTTCGAAAAGGGCGACACACGTACGAACACAAAGATCTCGCTGAGACAATGGAGCCGAGGGAGACTGGTCTGGACTCTAATGACTTTTTGATCACCAGCCATTGTTGCAGACGGGTCATTTATCAAAAGTTTTTCGCTACGGAATCAACAAACTGTGAATTAATTGGGGCGGTTTATTTATTCATAAATAAAAATCCCCAGCACGTAAAACGACCGGGAATATTTAGAGCTGCATATTCAGTTTTGTGCAGTCCTAAATAGCGGGGCACTCAACTTTTTGCGTCTACGAAAATTAACAAAAAAAAATTGAATTGCATTTGATGAATGCACTGCAGTTAAGTTAGTCTCCAAATCATTAAATTAATACAAAGTTTGTTTTAAAATACACATCAATAGCACAAAATAATATGTATATTTCTTTTATCGGTTAATGCTTCAGTCTCCATCCCCCAATGTGCCATTTCCATCTTGATGAACGTTTCCTAAGAATAGAAACTTTAAAAGAAGCAATATACTTTGTCGCATCACTGTTATGTCGTAATTAGTGAATCTAAACACGGTTCTTATGCCTTTCTGGCAGTCTACGAAATTGAGTTTTATATGCAATAACTTCATGGCTTCTCAAGATGAACGAGCTTTATGCCCCACATTTACACGGGAAAACAATAAAATTAATGTCTCCGAACATATAACGCTACACTTATCGGTAGTTTCAACCGCCACCGCTGTATTATTACCGTGCACTCGCTGTTCTACAATCTCTATGACGACTTAAAATTCAGTTATAAATGTCACAATCGGAGCCAAGCTATTCGTCGATAACAACTAAATGCTAATGATATTGAAAATGGTTCTGTGTATGCAGATGAAATAAGAAATAGTAAAAGTTTCATGCGAAATTGAAAAATTGACAATCTGAAGTTATATGTACGAAAATTTCACTCTAAAAACACAAATTGATACCAATGAATCCGCAACTACCAAAACTAAAATCACAAATAAAACTCCATAAAACGGATTTCCCGATTAGACCTATAGATACATTTCATAACACCCCAGCACAGAGCCTATCAAAAGCATTATCACATAGTATACCTTATCTACTAGACTACACTTCATCATGTTTCATAAAAAATGCAAAAGAAGCTACCAACTTACTATAAAAGATTAAGGGTCTTTTAGAGTATCCCCTCTCCACAGCGATTTAGGGAAAATATCTGCCACGGCGTCACGAATAGCGCAAATGAATATTAATTCTAGCTTACAACCTAGAACAGTAGCGATTCAACATTTCTCCGCAAAATAGATGGCGCTTCGAATGCATAAATCGTGTTGACCAAACGTATGTATGCGTAC
>JAWQRP010003913.1:0-12616 GCA_033557875.1 Quadriops clusia
AATTAACTGTTTAAATTGTAATGCATGTTATATAGGTGAAACAAAACAATATCTTCATAAGAGAATTTATAAACATAAAAATTCTTGCAATAAAGAATTAACAGAAAATTGTACCTACTGTTCTAACAAAACATTGTAAAGAAAATACACATATTTTGATTTTGATAATGTTAAAATTTTAGAAAAAGAAAATATATGGTACAAAAGAAGAATTTTAGAATCTTTAAATATTAAACATGAAAAATTTTCAATTAATTTTAAACAAGATAATAATAACATTAATAGAATTTACAACCAAATTATTAAAAGTACTAAATAACCTTCATATTCTTATTTTTATTATTTTTTTAAGTGAAACTTATTTTTTATTGTTTTCTCAATTAAAATAAAAAGAAATTTTATAAAACAATTTGTCAACATTAGGAAATTTTAAATTTTATAATCTTTATATGTAATTACCCCTGAAGGACTTATTATAATTTATAACGAAACGTTGAGGAAAATATAAACATATATAATTTATTAAAGACCTCATACCCAATAATACATATATTTACTAATTAAAAATAACAGGTCAAAAAACAATAAAATTTAATGGAAAAAATAATAATATGGAAGAAATAGTAACATGGAATAAATAAGTAGAAAGATATAACAAATAATTAAATATTTTTTGCCTTATTAATAATATATGTACAACGTCCTTTCGGTGGTCTCATCCTACATATCAACAACTCCGAAAGGGTCATCATCTCATAATTGCAGCCATTATCCATGTCATTTGATTCTCACACAACGGCTGTGTTAAATACTCTTTATTTAGGAGTGTTTAAAGCAGTAAAAAGAAAAGCAGCGTTCTCTGTGAAATGACGCCAATTATTTTAATAGATTGCTTACTCCGAGAAATATGAGCAGGATGCCTGGTTTAAGCTGCAGCATTATGCATGCCAATCCAGAAGTGCAGATTATAAGTGTTATATTACATTGCGATTACGAAAATTACGAACCTTAAATGGAATAAGCAATTATTCATATTCATCTCTATGAGGCTGAAATGATAAAACTTTTTGCTATATAGAGTTTCTTCAGTTACCCAGTTTCTGGAACGATAGCTATCCTTTCAATTGGCACTGAACCAATGAGATATTGCTATTTTAAAAATTACCATGGAAACGAAACCGATTTCTGATAGTTGATTGGTTCGATAAGTATCGAAAGGATATCATCTATCCCCTTTTTCTTTCTTGGGTTTTAGCTTTCTTTATTAATAAAAGTTAGAGTCAATTGAATTCCATTTATTTCTTAACAACAACGACCTTTCGCGCTTTAATCATTTGCGCATCTTATGATTTTTACTAAAATGTAAAAAAGAAAATATAATACCTAATTTTGTGACAAACCACGCAACAGTTGAATTTAAATTTACAAAATCTAGAAATAATACTGAATATAATACATTCTTAAATACTTTTCATTTTGATGAAGTGTGTAATTCCCAGGTCAAGATGATGTATGATGAATGTGGAGTTGAAAATAAAATTTTCTTGTACTTTTTTGACTGAATTTATTAGCTCTTAAGGCTACCGGTTTCGCCACATTATTGTGGCATCTTCAGGCCTCTAAAATAGTTTACAATGAGCAAAGAAATTAGCGAATTATCATTTCACTTATTTATCTTAATCAAGTATCGTAGAAAGTCAACTTAAACTTACTTGTAGTCGATATTTTATTATATGTCACTATTATATTTATAACGCAAAACATCACTAGCTAGTTATTATACTTAAAATACTTTTGTTTAAAACTTTTTGTAAATTGATATATTAGAGATTCACAGATTAAAAATTTTTAGGACAGACACAGGGTTATGATGATTTGCGAATCTTTGAATCTCTAATATATCAATTTACAAAAAGTTTTAAACAAAAGTATTTTAAGTATAATAACTAGCTAGTGATGTTTTGCGTTATAAATATAATAGTGACATATAATAAAATATCGACTACAAAGGCCTGAAGATGCCACAATAATGTAGCGAAACCGGTCGCCTTATGAACTAATAAATTCAGTCAAGAAAGTACAAGAAAATTTTATTTTCAACTCCACATTCAACATATTGTTAACATTAAAAACTTCACGTATCAAATTTCGGACAAATATAAGCGACTAAATTATTTTCAACGACTCCAGCAAATACAACATGAACGTACTTATTGCACATATCACAGAAAATCACGTTTTCTACTCTATCTTCTCAAAAATAACACAATACCTAGGTTCTCTTTTTGTTTTTCTAGTACCACTGAGCTTTGGAACTGGTTGCAAGATGGTAGTTGTAGTTCCAGTACCCTAAGCCTTATTAAGACACACCCACACTTTTTGTTATTTACTGAGATTTAATCAATGAAAACAAAAAGTGGATTCAATATATTATGGTATTTTATAGGCGAAGATCCAAGCTTTCGTGAAAGTGTTCATTTATAGATTATCTCAAATATTTCGTTTAGAAAAAAAATAAAACTCTCTTAACTCAAATAGTATCCGAACCACATAACAACCGTTGAAGGGTTACTGCAACTAACCTGTGGCCAGCTTAACGATTCTTTTTTCTATTTACTAATCTCCGCTAGGCGAGGAACAATAATCTAATTCGGCTAATCGCTCAAATATCGTCATTTTTTAAAAAATAGCACTAGGCCTTATTAGGGCATAGACCTTATTTAGACGCACTACCTTAATTTCAAAAATCAGATTTATATTTTTATATGTCGTTAACCCACTGAAGTAAAAAATTACGAATAATTCCAAAAACCTTTACGGTTTCTTCTAATATATTATACGTATTGTTCATTAGTACGTGCGTGAGTTGAAAGTTGTATAATACATCGCTCTTATAATTTCTCGTTTAAAACAATATTAGCCACAAAAGTTAGATTTTGTAAATTTTATGTCTTCCTAAATTACTTGAAAACAAGAACAAAAAACAATAAGCACTCAAGTATCCCTGATCAACTGGAGGAATGGTGAGACTACGTCAGCAGTAATTCGTTGGTCTAAGTACGGCGAGAGTTTCAGACGAATTAAAATACCCTGAAGGAAAGGTCCCTGCTTTGGCTTCCCGCAGGAAGTAAATTAATTTATCGATTTGCAACAAGTTTTAATGCAATTTTTAAGACACCCCGGAGAGCTCATCACTCATCAGATCCTCTTCTTCTGCGGACACCCCACAATCAGAGCTGTTAACTCCATGAATGCGGTGATCAGTGGCTGAAACTCAACTTACTGAAAAGACTTTGATGAACTGTGAATGTAATAGATAGCGGTCTGGATTTTAGTCATTTTGTTATTTGCCTCGCCACGCAGTCACTCTCTTACAGCCTCAGAGATGCACGCATAGGCAGACAAAAGCGCGGACAATCAACGTAGTTAACGCGGACATGAAGACATCAGACACATCTACATGTTGTATAGGATAGGGTGGGTGAAGGTGACACAGCCCCACACGTGGCTGACGTTATTATCCAAGCTGCCTCTGTGATATTACGGAACAAATCGAGTCTTCGTTTCGAAAGCTAAGGGTGCCGTATCTAGGGCACAACAGGCTGACAGGCCACGAGCTCTTTAAAAAATAAATTTTTAGTTTGAATTTACGCCCGTTCTGCCAAGACCACGATGAGGAAAAAAATGCCTTCCTAAAAGAAAAAGGCTCAAACGCCTCTTGATTTATTGCAGGCAATTTTCTAAATGACTCCCGTATATATCGCACTCATTTTTTCCAACTAAATCAACTTGACTTCAATTTTATTTCCTAAAAGTAAACGCTAGGAAAATCACTTTAATTCAGTTTTAATCAATTAATTTTTACACACAAGCAGTAAAACGTACCTAAAAAGTATTAAATTAAATAAATAGACTGGACAAGGGATTAAATTAATCAAGATTGCTTTGACTAGTAGCATGGGTGAGGGTTTCGTCCCCTCGAGTGCCATTTTATTAAAAGCTTATATAAAGGATCTCTTGACGCGTAACATGTGCTTGTGCTTATCCCAAACACATCTGTCTTCCGGGGCAGCCTATAAAAAATGAACCTAACATATTTAGCGGTGTGCCAAGCCCTGATCTCAACTTCGGCTCCCTATAGAGACGAAAAGATTGATATGGCGAGGGCTAATTTGTCTTAAGCGCCAGAATAAACTGAAATTTATTTAAAAGATACGAAGCGGCGGCTTCAAACGGGATACGCACACTGAAATATAACTCGCCCTTAATAGAAAATTTCCGTTATTTTTCACACGCGGATAGCGGGGGTAATTTTTAAAGGAATTTTACACGATTCGCTTCTCACATGCCGGGTAATTATTTTCACGTCGAAGGAAAATTGCGCGGGAAAAATTAAAAATATACACCGCAGAAAAACCTCAAGGAGGGAGAACTTAAAGAGGGAAAATTAAGAAGGAAAAAGTAACGAAAGGAACCAAGTAGAAAAACCAAACAGGAAAAACCAAGCGAGAAAAACTAAGCAAGCTGGAAAAACCAAGTTTCAAGAATGTAAATGCAGAGGATTTAAGCTTCAGCTAAACATTGGCAAAGTTAAATTGGGAAAAGTCGAGACAAGGAACTTGTAAAAAATGTATGCAAATTTATGCCAGGATTCCTTATCTAATTAAGTGATGCCTTTTAAACTCTCTTAGATTGCAATTACATACAATTTGAACTGAGAGGCTGCAAATTAGGTTTTAATTACTTAATTCTTAGGCCTGCCTTAATTGACACTGAAAAATAGAGTGAATTCTCGCAATCCAGAGCTGAAAATACACAGGGGTGTAAATTTGCTACTTATCTGGCGAATAATTTGCACCTACCAGAACTTATCTCAATAATTATTATTAATCTGAACATCAGCACTTACTTAAGGAGAACTTAACGAGAAAGTTGCGCCTGAACTTCCTTAATATCAATTTATTTGTTTTCTTTCCTCCTCATAACTTACAAGAAAGTGTAATAATAACTTCTTTGCTCAACTTTCCCAAGCTGCACCGAAACGCAATATGTGAGTTTTTGAAACTTTTATGCATTTACTCCCTGTGTAGCAGTTCTCACGTAGTTTCTAATTTCGGACTACTCATTTTCAAAATTACTGCCAGCATAAGGCGAACGAAAATTGTTCCGTAAAATGGAAATCTTTAAGATAAATTTCCAGTCAAAAGAATTTTTCGTAAAGCCATTGTCTTATTTATATTTAAAGGAAGCACACCTAAAAAGCTCTGCCAAAGAAAAAAGAATTCAGCTGTGTTGTCTACCTTAGTAAATAATTGCCTGAAGTTGTTTGCATTTTCGTTGCTGCGTTTTGTATAGCAATTAGCAAAACTAATTGAGCTCTTTGAAGTAATTGTTAAGCCTGTCCTCATCACAAAGATGGAATTTGTATCAATTATACTTTTTAAAGCGGAGAAAAAACAGGAACCGACCGCGAAAGTAAATTTTCTATTCGGTCGCAGACTTCACTCATTGTTAGTCGCAGCTTTCGTTTTTAGTTGTTCCAAAGCAAATTAACTTCCATCTGAAAATAATGCACTGAAATTTAACCAGCTACGTTGTTGCGAATTTCCAGAGACTAATATGAACTAACACAAGTACACACAAATCCGAATGCCAAATTAAATTATAAACAGAGGTTTAAAGCGGAATCTATGAAGAAAGAGGCTGAATAAATTACACTGCAAAATTAATGATGTGCTTTAAAACCTCCTTTACGATTTACATTAATTATTTTATTTGTATGTTGCGGTTTAATATTCAGATTCGCTTAACCCTTTAAAGCCACTTGTTAATTTTCATGACGACATAAAATCTTAATAACACTCCATAAACCTTAGTTTGTTGGCTTACAAAGCTTATATTTGAATTTGACGGGAAGCTGTCAGAAATTGTAATTAAAACAGATAAATAAATTAAATTTAGAAAAGGTATTAATGTCTTTTTATTAAGAGTTTAACATGTTCAAAATTTCCTGCAAAGTTTTTCCTTTAGTTTCTGGCAAATAGAAGAACACGAACACTATGGCCATAACATTGAACGCTGAGAAAAACCAAAAGGATCCTCCCATTCCTATTGCATCTGTGACGTTGATGAAGAACTTGGTTAAAAGGAAGCTAACGAACCAGCAGAAAGTTCCACCAATAGCTGAAGTTATAGACTTGACGTTATCTGGGAATACTTCAGCCATGACCACCCAAGGCAAGGGGCCAAATGCAGTGTTGTATGTTAATATATACCCTACCAAACACATTACAGGGAGCCAAAATACGCTGTCCACGTTGGTATCATGCTCTTGCAAATAAAAGTAAGCTCCTATTGTGGCTTCAAAGAGAAGCATGCCCGCTGCCGATATTAGAAATAAAATTCGTCTTCCGGCTCTATCCACGAAAACAGGAGAGATGAAACTGGCTACCACCTGCGTCACCCCAACTATTATGGAACAAATTTCCGGTGGAATGGAGCTTCCAGAAGCAACGAAAATTGGTTGGGCGTAGAACAAAATTATGTTAATTCCGGAAAACTGCTGGAAACCCATTAGAGCCAAAGAGATTACTAAAGCTTTGATTGTTCCTTTGCTCTTGAACACATCCTTAAATTTGGTATCTGCTGTGGAGTTTAAGGAATTTCGGATGTCTGCCAATTCTGCTTTTATTTCGTCGTCCCTCGTATCCCGGAATTTTCGCAAAGACATCTCCGCCGCGACAAGACTGTTTTTCTTTGTGAGGTAGTATGGACTCTCCGGTGCAAACAAGAAAAAGCCTATGAGGAATAACACCGGGACTATGGCACATATGATGCAGAACCACATTATGGGCACATAAGCTCCTACTACATAAGAGAAGAGGGTTCCAGATGTCACTAGGACGTTCATGAAAGCTCCTAAAGTACCTCTTATGGAGCTTTCCGCGCATTCAGCGATGTACATAGGGATTATGACGAAACTGGCGCCAATGGAGATACCTCCTATGAATCTTGCAATATAGTAGAGGGTGACGGTTTTTGCGAAGGCCAAAATTAGGAAAGATGTTAAATAGGGGATGCCTATGAGTAGGAGGGTCTTCTTTCTTCCTATCCTATCCAAGAGAAACCCTCCAAGTGGAGGGCCTAGGCAAGCACCCAAGGCTAGGAGAGATCCGACCCATGAAGATTCTTCATCTGATATAGGTTCATCGAAAGGGGTTTCGCTTGACTCGAGTTTTGGAATGACTGGAGACGTCCATGTTAGTAGGATTCCGGCGGCGAGTGCAAGAAGGTTCACTATATGAAAGAAATAAAGTAGTATTATAAAGCGTCATTTTTTAAATATATTTTACTATCTGAGTATTTACAAGATATATATAAATACAGAATGAAATCAGGGAGGTTAGATTATATAATTTAACATCCCCGAGTGAAATACACAGTTATGGTCAGCCTTAAAAAATAGTTATTTGTTTTGATTCCATTTCTTAAATAACTCATGGACAATTTTTATTAAACATTTGCTAATTATATCCTTTAATATGTGTAAATCATCTGATGTCTTAAAAATTATTGTAAAGTTTTTTATACTTGTATATTATATTTAATTTCGTTAAGTAATGTTTACTGTAAGTACTTTTTATGGTTACTGTCACCAATAAAAAATCTTCAACTTCACTAATGCCTAAATATTTTTTAGATCAACTTCTATTTTTTTTTTATAAGAGAGGATTTCAAAATAATTTGTTGTCTTACTATAAGACAATAAAAGGGGGTGGCAATATCTATCACACTAGCAATCACTGTATATTTTAGCCTATGTACTGGTATAAATATTTAGTACTTACCAGTGAGAACATTTAAGTATAAAAAATTTCTTCCACTTAGAGTGCTTCTTCCCATTTTAGTTCCTTAGTTTACACTGGTTTTACTTGCAATTATTATTTACTTTGGTAACTAACTAATGTTCAAACCACGAGCAAGTCCGATAATAAAATCTAAACACTCTATAATTTCATCTATTGCAAATGTTAACGCATATCAACGCCTGTATGAATGTTCAGATAAGGGTTTATCAAGAGTGTTTCACTTTTTTAACGTTCATTGCAACCACGCATAACCTGTTACAGATTTTTCTTTATACGCAGGTTTGCCTAATTATCGGATATAATTTAAGTGCCTAGGGCTATTGTTAATTGATACACAGATTAATTAATTGAAGTTATATGTTATGATAGTGATTTTCGTAGATGCCAAGAGCCGCATACACTGTAATGACTTTAAAATTTTGTATGTGTTTTATGAGATAACGTAAATATTTACTCAAGTACTTATTGACAATCACTTGAGAAGGGATACATTTCAGGTGTAGAAGTACTTACCCGGAATTTTCGTATTTACGATATTTATATTTTGGTATTAATTAGTCCCTACTTATTATTTCATTAGGCTTATAAATGAAGTGCCAGTTATTATCTCAAATGTAATACCTAACTTGATGAAATGTCTACTTTTCTCTTTGTATTTATTTTAATGATGCCTAATCTATATCAAGCATAATTTTAAACCAATGCTTATTCACTAATAATATAAACAAATTTAATACTACAGTTCTCTAAATGTAAAAATAAGGCGCACGTAAATTAATTAAGGAGTATACAAATTTATGATATTCATTGTTATTGGATGTAAAACAAATAACAAAATGACTAGAAATTTAAATAGTGAAAATTGACTTTATCAATAACTTCTCAGAAAGTTCCATAAAATGCACAAGATAACACCATATAAATCATGTTCAAGAGTACATTAAACCTAATAAACATATTAAAGCTTCAAAAACTGTGCCAATCTATAAGAAATAAAGTTACAAAACAAGTGTTATCAAACCAAATCTAATCAAACTATTATCAAAGCAATCAGAAACAGAATTACAAGTGCACGTAAATATATGTATAATACATACATACTTATCTATATAGTTATGGCTATAACAAAAGCACACACAATGATCAGAATTTAAGATAGTAATCTACAAGTAATGTATGATATGTATGTGCAATGTAAACGAAGGTTCTTTTCGTTAATATACGTGTATACGTAACATTTTAGAAACCTTAAATATATATACCTAGGTCCATTGGGAACCAAAGTCAAAATTAAATATCTGATTACAATTGAACGAGTTGGCTTAAGACTCTAATGTCCGGTTGTATCAGAAGGTTTTAAACCTGACAAGCCTAAACCTCGTCCTATACGTAAAAACCACGCGTTAAGACCGTTTTAAGTCGCCCAAAGCCGGCTTATATTTAAGACGTGTCAGTGCCTATAACGTCACTTTTTTGTGTTCGTTTTGATGTGTGAAGTGTTTCCCAAATTAAAGATTTAAAGATGTTGATTTTGTCGATCTTGTTGACAAAGTGGATAACTTTAAGGAAGAACGCCACGTTGAGTTTATAAAAGGGCGAATTATGTAGATTCACTAACAAACGAAGAGTTTGTGCAACAATTTTGATTGACGAAAGAGACCACGATGTTTTTGTTAGAGCAAATAGTGGAAATAATTTGTATCCCATCTAACATTAAGCAAGGTGCCATAACACCTTATGAAATGTAGATTTTTAAAATTTTCTATAGAGAATAGCTACTGCGGTTGCATGACCAGCGCTCGCTAAGCGAATCCTTACGGGGACATGTATTGGTCCGCCTAAAGGGATGACCCGCTATACTCTGTGTGCATATAACTAGTTTTAAACCATGGCCATGCAGCCGCAATAGCTTCATAGCTCATTTCGACGGACGCCCAACTTTTAAAACACAAAGGCATAAGGAATACAATTTTTGATCGATCTGAATTTTTGCACATGTTTTAATGATAGTTTTTACTTGTAAAAAAGTAAACTTCGCAATTATATCATTAATGCCCTTAATGTGACGGCCGTCTTTATACGACCCTGCAAATTCGTAAATTTCATCATCATTTTTGAACACAATTTACCTAGTCAAAAAGTCAGTTTAGAGAAAATTAAACTCAATGGCATTATAAATTATTAGGGTTTCTTATGCCGTAGACTAAATGCATATTGCTCTTTGATATCGGAAGTTATGACAGTTAAAAGTCAAGAGTGCAATTTTTTCTTTAATAGTCAATAACTTTGTTAAAAATTGTCACAGAAAAATGAATTAAAGTGAAACTCACAGGGAAATGTTCACACTACAAAACGCATTTGGAGAAATTAATCGCAAAAAATTATTAAAGTTCATGGACTTGTTTAAATTTTGAGAAATGTTCACAAAAATTTTTGTTTCTTGTTTCTCACATAAAAAATTGGCTTTCCTTTTAAAATAGATACTTGTAACTTATAGAATCAAACGGTAGAGAGTTTTTCCTTGAAAATGATGTGCATAACATTTTCGTGTGATCATTTTTATCGGAGTTATACAGTTTTCAAAATAACCGAAATATTTGCTCACTCGTAGATGTTCCTGTAATTTTGGTCGCCAGTTTATATTGATCTTAAAGTATTTAAATTTCTAGTCACTCTATCGTTTGTTTTATTTAGATTCAATGAGAAGTCCGTTTATGCAAATATAATTTTGCGCATTAAAAAAAGGTATTTAATGAATCAGCAATTGGTTTACCTCCATCATTGTACTCTGCTATTTTGTATCCTTAGATAGAGATCTTCCATTCATAGTATTAAGTCGATATGATTTTTCACACTATTTTAATTAACTCTTCAACGCGTTCCTACTCTCCATGACAACCTTGAGATCCTTTTCAATGAAACCCTATTCAGTGTCTGTAATTTCTGTTCTAATTATTCATTTATCATTGACGTCCAATGCAGCCTTAAAGAAAATTTTATATCCTCTGGTTCGTGTGCCATTTATTTAAAAACAATCAAGATTAAAAGACCTGAAACTTGCCACTTTCGGGGATATCTATGAAAAGAAAACATTTTGCAAATATTAAATATTTGTAATAATGGGTATAATAAGGTCTTATTGTATGTACATATTTGTATTTCGACGTTTCGTTATATAATAATAACTTCTTCAGGAGATTTAAAGATAAATTTGAAATTTCCTATTTGACATAATATTTTATGAAATTTCTTCGTATTTTAATTAACAAAACAAAAAAATAAATTTCACTTAAAATAATAAAAATAAAAAACTGAAGGTTATTTAGTACTTTTAATAATTTGGTTATAAATTCTGTTAATGTTATTTGTATCTTGTTTAAAATTAATTGAAAATTTTTCATGTTTAATATTTAAAGATTCTAAAATTCTTCTGTTGTGAAAGCATTTTTAACTTTTTTAATTGCAGTATTTTGAAATTCAATATTGCTTAATTTGTATGCTCTACCAACTAAACATGAAATTATACTTTTTTATAATTATAATCACAATTTGATAAAAAAATTAATATATCTTTCTGACCAAATATTTTTTGTAAACCAAGAAGTTTGAATTTTAGTATTTTTTTAAATTAAAGTCATATCTAAAAAGATTATTTTATTATCTTGTGATTTTTCTAAAGTAAATTTTAGTTTCTCATGATAGTTATTAAATTTTAGAAAAATATGTTCAATTTGATTTTCTAAAGAAAAAATAATAATATCATCTAGATATCTTTTATATAGACTGATATTATTAATATTTTTTAATAGTTCAATTTCTAAATCTTCCATTTTCTTTTTTTTTATTATTTTAAGTGAAACTTATTTTTTTTGTTTTGTTAATTAAAATAAGAAGAAATTTCATAAAATATTATGTCATATAGGAAATTTCAAATTTATCTTTAAATCTCCCGAAGAAGTTATTATTATATAACGAAACGTCGAAATAAAAATATATACGTACTATAAGACCTTATTATACCCATTACTACAAATATTTACTAATTCAAAATAAAAGGTCAAAATACAATAAAATTTAATATTTTGCAAATATGTTTTGTTATAAAATTGTGCACATTCGTTAGTTTTCCAATCGTTTGATAATGAACTTATTGTGATTGCAGACAATTTATAGTGTTTGATGTATAACACAGGGCAACAAAAATGATTTTTTTAGAATAGTCTCAGGTTTTTCAACTGATTTATAATAATTTGGCAAGGTTGAGTCCGAAAATGACATCCGATTTTTTCGGTCAGGTCAGGTTTTTTGATTATAGTGATTGTTAAAAATTTTATCCCTATGTGTAAGTGGGTAATATTTTTTTGACATATCTGGTTTATTTCTGCGAAAATTTCTGACCAGAAAACACTTTTTAAGAGAAAAAAATGTTCTTGAGCACAATATCTTAACTAAGATTACCATTGATTACTGTAAATTAAATAGTACAGAGTGACACTCCAAAATCCGGATAAATTGACCAATTTTTACTTTCTCGCAAAGAAAGTATAGTGATCATGTGAAAAAAATTTTTTGAGATTTTGATGATTCTCGACGTTTTGGGCGATTTGGAGTCGATTAGGCACTTTTTTGCTTTTTTGTCTGTCTGTGTGTGTGTCTGTGTGTCTGTGTGTGTGTAAACACGATAACTCAAAAACGACTTGAGCTAGATCGATGAAATTTGGTATGTAGTCATTTGAGCTAAAAAGTAA
>JAWQRP010003914.1:0-12614 GCA_033557875.1 Quadriops clusia
AACGTAGCTTTTATTCTCTCCAATGGCAATTTTTTTAAAAAAATCCGATTATCCGAATATTTGATTATCCGAATGGATCCCGGTCCCCATTAATTCGGATAATTGGAGTTCTACTGTACCTTATAATATTTATGATAAATTTTCAGGTCAAAAAATTGGGAAAGGCTTTAATAAGTTTGCCTATAAAGTTTATCTAAATGGGAACTTTTTGTGCATCTTCCAAGAAAAGGAAGACTTTGAAGTGGCTCGAGCTAATTTCTTCATCCTGGAACAAGGAGCTACAATAAACAGCTTCTGTAGCAATTCTCACGCCAAGCTATAGTAATATTTGTACCTAGTGCATAGAAAAAAGTGAGAGAAACAAACTGCTGAAAAATGCAGCACGCACGTGTCCATTAATTTTAAATCTATCCCGGGCATATATCACCCACGTCACACTCGCGAACCTAATTAAACCAATAAATCAATGGAATGGGCGCAAAACGGCAGAAGCAAACTGTTGGCCATTGCACCAAATTCTGGGAGACTGAAGCGGAGTAGAGGGCACCATTTCAACTAGCTCACCAATCATAACTTTTACCGTAAAACTTTATACGTGCAGTTATTTAAAATGACACCTTTATGGGCTTTTAAACAAAAGTTTCCGCTGGGTATAAATTTCGGATATCATTATCCTTAATTGGATATCGATTGGGGCTGTTGTGACAGATTTAACAATGGTATTTTTTTTAATAAATAAATGTAGGATTATATACGTAACTTATGTAACTAAAATATAAAGTAAAGTTTTAAAATAAAATTTTAAAGTAAAATTTTAAAGAAAAATTTTAAAGTAAAATTTTAAAGTAAAATTTTAAAGTAAAGTTTTAAAGTAAAATTAAATGAGGGAAATTAGTTTTTCCTAAATAATTATGAATTCAAGATTCTCCGCAATTGTCATTGAGTAATTTCTAACTTAATAGGATGATAGCAAGCAGGCGTGTGCGCTTTGATGTAGAAGCAATTGTTTGTGGAACCTTAGTGCACAAATAAATATCTTATATATAACGCCTTCGTGAGACCTGTCAGCTTGTCATATTAGAGCACAAAGCATTATCCTCAGGGCGCCCTGAAAGCCTATTATCCTTGCAGTTCACCGCGAAACTTATTCCCCGTAATTGATAAGTGAAAGACAGTAGATAATTAGCTTGATGGTCCTTCAGCCGAAGAATGCTCGCGCTATTTTCGGAGCGAAAAGTTGATTTCCCATTCATTTTCCTAATGGATTTTCTCCTCCAGGATAACTCATTACGTTATAGGATTGAATTAGAAGGAAAAAAAAATTTGTAAGTGACGTTTTGTTGAAGATTTGAAAGGGGTTTTAACTCTAGTAACGTCGGTTCGCTTTAGTTATCTATTTAGTGTTTTCCCTATTATCCGTGGTAACAGGTATGTTGCTTGTACCAGTGGGATTTACCTAGGCCTAGAGCTATGGATGCGTACGTTCTCCCTGAGAGTTACAAATTAATGTCTGTCACATCCTTAATGATCCTAGTTCTGGTCGTTCCGGCTCTACTGGTGTCGCTGACCCCTCCATGCGTTCTACCCATATGAAAGGAGAGGAACAAAGGGACTGGGAAACTGCAACTAAGAGAATTTCCTTCCATTTGGACTTAAGATAAGGTAAAATTTATATTCGGAAATTTATGCTTACGGTTGATTTTTGGGGTGAGGCGATGTAATAGGATATTCCACAAGTTTGATTACATGATACAAATATTTATGTATTGTTAAGAAATGAATTTGTGCCAAGTTTCGAGGTAAAATTCCCCTAGTTGTAGCGGAATGTTAGTTTAACTTCCGCAAAATTATCAACTATTAATTAGTAGGTAAGTTTTTAACTAAGGCGCTAACGACCTTACTTATGCGACATTTTATTGTACTTTGTAATACTAATTATGTAAAGTTTTCGGGATTCTAATGCCTCAGCTCCGGTTATCCTGGGGCTGATTATGGTAATATAATGCAAAGTAGAGTTTGAACGCGACCGGCGATGATGTGTTGGCTCCTTTTTTACGTCTCTAATTGCTCGAGGATTAACGTATGCCTTGTGGCTTAGGAAGAGGAAATTAGTAGCACACATTATCTCTTTTGGAGAGGAGCAATAAGAAGAGAAACTAGATACATAACTAGATGAGAAACTAGATGAGTAATGAGATGAGGAACGAGATGAAGAACGAGATGAGGAACGAGATGAGGAAGGAGATGAGGAACGAGATGAGGAACAAGATGAGAAACGAAATGAATAAGTAACAAAATGAACAATGAAATGAGCAATGAATGAGCAAATGAATGAGCAAATGAATGAGCAAATTAATGAGCAAATTAATGAGCAAATGAATGAGCAATTAAATGAGTGATGAAATGATTAATGAAATGAGTAATGAAATGAGTAATGAAATGAGGAATGAAATGAGTAATGAAATGAGGAATGAAATGAGTAATGAAATGAGTAATGAAATGAGCATTGAAATGAACACCGAAGTGGGAAACGAAATTAGTAACGAGAGAAGTAATAACTACAGGGGTAAACTGACATATCATGAAGAGGAGTAACGAAACGAGGATTTACGTGAACCAATAAGTAGGGAGTTAACAGAGAGATAAATCGCGACAATATTGCATTCGGAGGGTTTAATGGATTTCAAGTCGCAATCGATAAATATGCCTCCGTAACGCGACGTTATGATTCCTCCTTATTCGCGATAATTGGGAAAGTAATTAGTCAATGCCTCGCGCAAGTAATCGCGCCATTCAGGAGCGAGTTGCTTCTGCAATTAATCCTCTCACTCAGTGTATCCAGCGATGAGTTAGTGAATAGGGCCCTAAGTAGTGCAGACCCACGAAGAGGATTTCCCTTTTCCGAACTCGAGCTATCTGGATATATTGGGAACCTCAAGAATTAGGACCTGATCGTTCGCCAGGATAATCGGTAATGGATTAGCTTCGTGGAACTCCACGGTTTTTATTCATGACGGTGTAAGGACGATGATTTAATTACTTAAGGAAAATGTAGGTCTTGAATGTTAAGAGTGAAGAAGAATTAAAGAACGGAATCAGGACTTATACAAATGAACGGTTCAGTCTGGTTTAGTTGCCTGCGGTATCAGGACTTATACAAACAATTGGATAAGTCTGGTTTAATTGCCTGCGGTATCAGGACTTATACAAATAAACGGATAAGTCTGGTTTAGTTACCTGCGGAATTCTTCCTTACATTATAATAATAATAACACTAATAATAATAATAGTAACATGGTATATTTGAGGTAATTATTTTAAAGCGAACCCAGCATGAATACAAATGAGCCTTATCCTCCCCGAGTTAACAACATCAAAGTCGACCGGCATAAATATCAATTTCCGAAATAAATAATTATCCGTGGGAAGTAGCAGGCTTGCTGGCGCGGTCCAGAAAATTTAATAACACCTGAGGCAAGATATATGGAGGAACTTTTGCGCAAAACGCCCATTAATATTGAGCAAATAATCCACTCACTAACTATTACGAGGTTTCAACGTTTAATGAGCAACTCCCGGACAAATGGCGACCGAATAACGCCATTATTCGGCCCTCGTGCAAGGATAACTCCATTTCGCTGAAAAATATCGCTCCTGCCCGGAAATAAAATAAAGTTTCGCTACAGGAGTAACGCGATTTGCAGCGCGAGGCCAAATGCCCTTAATTAACACATTTAATGTATCAGCTATATCCGATGGACATCGATCCGAAAGCTTTCAGATTTCGAAGTCTATTGCCCTTGTGTGAGGACGTTATGAGCTAACGTGTTGCAAATTTTAGGACTAATTTCGCGTCGGTGCTCTATTTATACGAGCTTTAGAGTGCGCCAGAGGCAGTAGCACACATTCGGTCGCAGGTGCTGCAGTTGCTGTTTTAAGGATATTATAAAGTTTTATGTCCACATGGGCGCTGCACCCGTCCATGAATATAAATGTATTTACCTCTATGGTGTTAAACAGTTTTATTTTTGCAGTATTTTGCTACATATGCACGATATGGTCGATTCCTTCGTCTTTGGCTGAATGATAAGAGAATATGCAAAGATCCTACCTTGTGCCAACATAACTGTATTTAGTCTTCCCCTGATTGTGCTCGAATTCAATTGGATAAATACTTGCCACTCTGAGCTGATGTAACAGTTCAAAGAGTCCTGGTAGTTTCTCTCTCACTGGGTTCCGCCGGGTTTATTAAATTGTACGATCTGTCGACCTTTCCTATGTTACGCCGATGGACGACTGATATCAAAGAGTTGATTAGTCCGCTCAATTTATGAAATCTTAGTCCCATAAGTGTATTTTCTGTTGATTTACTTGTATCTAATAATATATTATATTTATATCACACATTGCACTAGCATGCTCATAAGACACTTAAACCGCTTAGTCGCATTGTAACGAAGCATTTTTAATTTTTCCTAGAAAGGCCAGAATGATCGATTTTCGTTGAAACACACTGTATTACAAGGGTCGCCGAGGATCTTCGTCCTCGCCACTTTTTAACGTCTGAAACATGATTTCGAAATAAATCGCCCCTCCCGCAAAAACCGCCTATAAAGCCGTTATCAATCATTTACATAATTTCCTTCCTCGGGTCCGTTTTTCCGAGAGAAAAAACAAAGAAGTAGGCGAGCGTTCCTGGAACTAGGAAGTTCCAAATCCCCAAGTTGGCGAGGAAAAACTTCGGCACTGTATTGCTTTCGCATTTAGGAATTTCCTAATTTGAATGGGATATCTCGGGAGATATAAATGAGTATCCCACTTCTGATTTTCGGCCGGTAATGCATGCGCATACATTTGTAGGTCATTTGGGAAACATGAATAAGGGGCCTAGTTTCGAATTCATTGGAACATTCAATGTATAGATATATTCAATATATAGATTATAACGGGAGCAAATTTACCTTAATTATTATCAAGTAATTATTGATCGTCATTGGGGCATAATCGTCTATTGTAAGTCGATATTTTACTTGGGCTAGGACTGTCTTACGTTGTGATAATATAGTAACCAGTTCTTTGCGTTAGGTACAGCTCGATAAATAGTTAATTCTTTGGTATTGACAATAAACACCACGGAAGTTCAGCAAAGAATTGATATATCGTCTGAGTCACGCAAACGTAGCGGAACCAGGAGAGTGAAATGAAGTGGCCACCCTTATATCAACGTATTTACGTAAGACAGAGCGCTTTGATCAATCCTTTGAGATCAGTGATCAACTGATTATTTGTATGTTATTGCTCCGTGTATGTCATATTATCGCGTACTGTTAAATCGTCATTCGTAAAGGCAGTGCTGTTGGTAGAAAACTGCCAGATGTTTTCAGGTTTAATTAATTCGAACATTTATCGCCAAAGAGAACGACCGATTAAAGGAACAATAATAAGTTCCCAAAATCCAGTTCTATTACAACAGATATATTCAATATATAGATATGTTCACTATACACAGCAAACATTAATATTTTGATAGACAAAACAAATTGTAATAAGAGTCTAATCAAATTGTATTAACATGGGCATTACTTTATCGAAGGACAATGAATTCAAGCCGCATTCAATTAACAAGGAATCGGCATGGCCACCTAAGATAATTACTTCCCCTGTTGGAAGGAGCATCTTGTTAATTCGTATCAGAGCACCGGCTGAATAAACCGATTATCGCTTTCCCACTTATCCGACCACCGCCTACTCCGTGAGGTGATAAATCTTCGGAATTTGGGTTCACCAGCAGATTTACTGGATACCAGAGGAAAGGAAGGGAAATCGGCAAAACTGATACAGGTGGGATTTGCTTTCCTTTGCCGGGACCAATCGATAATAGACTTGGTTAGACTCTCAAGGTCGCTTTTGGAGAAAAATAACTTGATTTTGAATTTGCTCTAAAAATTAATGTATTAATAATATTTTGTACTAAGTGACTTTAAACAATTTTAAATATTTTTTTAAATTTTTTTCAATTTTAAAAAAAATATTTCCGTTACTAATCCTCTTCTGGAAATGACACATACGACATGATTTTGCAATAAAAATGACTGCGAAACGAGGAAGCACTTATGAAAGTAATAAGCCCCTTTTACATAATATAGATTCGGGGCGACAACAAACGACCCATAAAAAAACTCTCTACTGCTCATGACGACAAAAAGATTTTATTGCGACATCTGTATGTCGCGGCTGTCGTGCGTTAACAGCCCTGACACCCTTAGGCGCATAAAATTTTAAGCGACTGCATAAAACGCTAAATAAATTTTCCTGGCCAATATTCTACATATTTCCCCCTATTATTTATATTTCCCACTAATATTTATATTTCCCACTAATATTTATATTTCCCCTATTCTACATTTCTCCTACTTGCTCAAATAATAATGGTGTCCTTACAGAAGTCCTTAGGCCGACGATTTATAAACGAGTTTAAAAAAAAAACAAACAAAAAAGCCACTAAATCTAAAAAATCTCTAAATTACTCATTAACAACAGATTATTGCAATAACTTTGCATTTCAATCCTTATACTTTTACATATTCAGACAATAGAGTCCCAAATAGAGAAAAATTCATGAAAACCTTCTTGCGATCCTCAGACGTGACCTGAACTTTGAATTTTTGATACTGTATGTAAGGAAATTGCGTCATGTTGGGGTAGTAATCAAAAAATGTGTAATTTTCCTGAAATAATATAAAAATAATGTATAAGTATACTTCATATAATCTATACACATATATCAAATTTATTATATGTGAAGTTCCAGGTCAGGATGGTAGATATTTAAAAGAAAAAGAAGGCACTGTTCCTGACTAATTTATTTTGTTCAAAAGGCGACCGGTTTCGTCCGGCTAGGACATCCTCAGGCCTTTGTAGTCAAATTATTAAACGTGTTCAAACGACACATCGTTCGTTATTATTCATAGAACAATAAAACAATAAAAAAAATAAAAGATGAACGAAGATAAAATTATAAAATGTGTGACTCTCTAGTTCGATGAATAAAGTTGTTTATGAAATATAGTAGATGAACATATAATGAATAAATGAAACATCACAGAACAGTAAACAGCGTAAAAATATTTATCACAGATCAAATTTAACTTTTACATATTTAGAGTGAGCCACAATTTATTTCACCTCGTTCATCTTTTATTTTTTTATTATTATTATTGTTTTATTGTTCTACGAATAATGACGACCGATGTGCTGTTTGCACACGTTTAATAATTTGACTACAAAGGCCTGAGGATGTCCTATCCGGACGAAACCGGTCGCCTTTTGAACAAAATAAATTAGTCGGGAACAGTGCTTTCTTTTTCTTTTAAATTTATTATATTTATACAGATTTAAATACTCACATTGATCAGAAGAGGCCATTTTAGCGGAGGTTTTATTACATGAAGAAACCCTTTGACATCCATGTACCCATAATTAATGGCATCCTTCATTCTAAGCCGAACGTTAAAATTGGTAAACTTAAATTCGTTTCCGAATTGAAAGAAAACTTTTGCTTGTATCTGCAGAAAGAAACGAGGCAATAAGAAAACACCAAATAAAACAGATATGAAAAATTATACAAGAAAAAATAGACAAGAAAAAATAGACGAAAAAATAGGCGAAAAAATAGACGAAAAAATAGACGAAAAAATAGACGAAGAAATAAACGAAAAAATAGACGAAAAAATAGACGAAAAAATAGACGAAAAAATAGACGAAAAAATAGACGAAAAAATAGACGAAACAATAGACAAAAAAAATAGACAAAAAATGATTAACCCATACAATTGCGTTATCGGTCAAAGCAACTAAATATTTAACGTATCCATTAATTGTCCTTGTCGTCCTATTAAAATGTCTCAACCAGACATTGGCGAGAAGTATTTCGTTATCCATATAGGACAACGAAGGATCAAGATAATCCAACTTAATCCTCGTTATTTCCTTCATCTGCAACGCTTTTTACAATCAAAAATTAAATTAAGAATAATAATTAATCAACATTACCCGAACAGAAGAACTAAATTCCAATAAACATATAAGTTCAAAGAAAAATAGCAAATATCCCAGTCTCTGCATTGTTTTCTACAGGTTTTTTCTATATAATAAATAAATAAATAAATAAATGAACGACTGCAACGAATCGCAAATGCGAATTCATTGAAAATAGGATCAAGGTTGGTATAAAACAACAGGCAATTGTCAAGTCATTAAATGATATTATTGTCATATCATTTTAATCGATTTTGTTACAATTTTTTTCTTTGAAATCTGCTAGTTAGATCATTTTGGTTTTTTCAAATCATTAATTTTATTTTTAGTTATCGCTATATTATCAAAAAAAAAACTCTGAATCGTTATGATAACAAAAAGTTGAAATAACTTTTTCACTCTAATGTCCTTTTTCTTCCACATATTCCGTCAACATACCTCCGAACATAGTAAAGTTCATAAACGTTTTCATGTGATCAGCGAATGCAACCTCGACTTTACAATTTTTTTCCTCATAGAAGGGAAATTGCGTTATATTTGGAGAAAAATCTACAAGTGTGTAATTTACCTGAAATAATGTTGTATAGTTGTATAATAATGTTGTATAGTTGTATAATAATGTTGTATTTATTTTTTTATTACTATTGTTTAAAATAATACTCACGTTGGTTGCAACGGGCCATTTAATCGGAGGTTTTACTTTATCAATAAACCCTTTTATATCAAAGTACCCATAAGTAAAAGCGTCCTTCATTCTAAGCTGAATTTTCACATTGGTAAACTTAAAGACGTTTCCAAATTGAAAATAAACTTTTATCTGAATCTGCAAGATATATATTTTTTTTATACTACCTATATTATATTATTGCCTTACATTAGCGTCATCCGTTAAAGCAACCAAATATCTACAAAATGCATTAATTGTTTTCGTTGTCCTGTTAAAATGTCGTACCCAGACGATACTTTCAACCATATCGTTATTAACATAAGTCAACGAAGGATCAACGTAATCCACATTAATCCTGCGTATTTTTTTCATCTAAAACGCTTTTTTTTAATAACAATCGATTATTTAAGAATAATTAACAAACTTTACCCGAGCAGAAGAACAAATTTCCAATAAGAGTAAAGGAGCAAAGAAGAACAGAAAATATCTTAGAATCTTCATGACTGTCGCCACATGTACAATATACAACAAACAAATACATAAACTAATATAATAAATACATAAACGTTTAAACGATTGAATCTCGCTACAAATGTTGCAAAAAGGTTATCAAGGTTGGCATAAAATAGTCGGCATTTGTCATGTCATTTTTTTAAGCAATTTTCGTATGCAATTTTTTTGTAAAATTTTTATATGAAATTTTTTTATGTAATTTTTATATGAAATTCTTGTATTTTAATCGATCTTCTGGCCATTTTTTTATTAATCTGCTAATTAGATCATCCCGCATTTTTTATAACCCAATTACTTGAATTTTAGCCTAACGAGCGACTTGTTAATTAATCACATCACCCCACCCGATACGCCACCACTCTCCATGCCGCTTCCTTGGCACAAATGCGATTATTAAAACGTCGTCACAAACTCATTTTTTCTTAAAGGACTCGCTAATTAATTTATTTCGCTTCGGAAAACAGCTCAGTTAATAAGGAAACTCGGTCATGTCGGCTCTGGAATTTCCCTCTGATTTTCTTTATTATTAGTCGAAAAAAAAAAGAATTAATCTTGATAAAAAGAATTAACCTTCATTAAAATAATTAAACCTTGATTTTTTTTCAAATTGCATGCACGTCATCAACAAAAGCGTTGACGCATTTGTTCATGACGTTTTGTGTTACGTCATTACCAAAGGTGTCCGCAAATTTATTTTGCACGTCATAACTGATGTCTGCTGACAAATGTCAGAATTTTGCGCCATCTGTTGCAAACAGTCCGTACTTACGTTCGTATGAAGTAACCTTAACATAACCTAAAATATGCAACTAATTACTATCAGGGTCACTATCTAAATTCAAAAGAATCATAATATACAACACTTACTTTCCGCAACCATTGCATAGAGAGTACTGTCATTTTTATTGCTTCAGGAAATCTTCCGTCTTGAGTTTCTTTCGATTCTTTCGCTTTGATTTCAATTCTCTATTTGCATCCTGCTTTTTAATTTCAGCTACAGTCCTCACACATAATTTCTAAGGGTGCAGCTTTTCGCTATTAAACAGAGAATATTTGTTGTGCAAAATTTTTCCCTATTGCTTAAGCTGTTTTAAGTGCAACTTTATAATAAAATGAAACTTACTTCTTGTACCGCTTGAGCTGGTAAAAGTGGCCTGTTGTTTTCTTTTCTCGGGTAAAATAATCTCATACCTTGCGCACAAGTTTTTGTGTTTGGTATCGTAGTTCCTCTCCGGGCATTTACAATAAATTGATTAAAACAAGTATAAAAATTATATAAAGTAGAAATATAAATGTAACAATCAACTACAAACAAACACGTATTTTGAAACACTAAAATGTACTGAAGAAACATTTAAAAAAACAACATAAAGGTATTTCAAAAATACTAAAGCACTAAAAAGTACTGATGAACATAAAAAAACACAGACAAATTTAGAAAATTCTAAAGCGCGAAAATCACGGATAAGATATAAAAAAATTGAAAAAGTGTATTTCGTACAAAATTAACGTCAAGTTGATGTGTGTATATTTTGTACAGCTTGATGCATTAAAATATAGACAGCGCCTCGAGTATAGCCCTCCCCCCTCGCAATCCCATAACTTCGAATCTCAGAGCTGTGCTCAGAGTTCCTTTAAAGTTCAGAGAGACTATTAGGCTATTAGTAGATCGTGTGGACATTACTGCAGATGTAAGCACGGTGCCAAAAGATAATTGTAATGATTCTGTAAATTTGATTGCACAAGAATGTTTATAATAAATTTATTAGATGAATTTGCAATTGATTCTAAGAACGAAGTTACTAAAATCACAACGATATGGGCCACCAATTAATAACTAGACTTTCACGCCAAAGAGAACGACCGATTAAAGGAACAATAATAAGTTCTATGTAATGTTGAATAAAAGGCAACGCTTGTTGACTATTTTTATTGTTTTTATGCACTTTATTCAACATTACAGAAAATACCTACTTGTTAGGGTCAACTCTCAAAAAAAAAAAAATAATAAGTTCCCCAAAAAACGGTTCTGTTACACTACATACGAGGGTACGGTGAAAAATTCTCGACCTGACACAGAGATGGCGTTCCAATCATCGAAAATTTATGTTTCCTGCCTGTGTGCACGTGTCATTAGTTTGTATGCCAACTGTCAACTCCTTCTCTCAAGTAATTTGTTTACACGAATTTTTGCAGTAGACGTCTTGTGTGTTTTTGTTAAAAAAGGTAAAAGGTAATGCTATTCATGATAACTTATCTTACTGATTACCCACCCTTATCTAATTACACCAATACTACATTAGCAAACGACATGGAGTCTTGAGCCACAAATAATCCTGGGGCTTATGTAGTATTCATCGTGCACCTCACAGCGACACATTTAAATAATAAATCAAAGTCAAAGCCTACTTGAGCCCGTAACTACTATAGCAATTTGGGTTTAATTCCAATTATACATTAATTGCCCTTCCTTGCCATCCAGGTGGAGCAGGAGCGCGAATTACACAAGGGAAACGGTTTCATATCCACCCCATTGAACGGGTCTTTTTGCCACTTGTTCCCACGTGCGAACAAGGTCGCACTCTGCTAAATGAAACTTTATCTCGAATTCATAAACTTCAGGCTTCATTCGATACGTCCATTTAGCATTATTTAAAATGAGGTTCATTGAAAATGAGGTTCATTTAAAATGAGAATTATCTAAATCTAGTTAATGGCGGTGAAAAATCATGAAATCAACTGACTCAATCTTAGTTACTACCTCAGCAATTATATGATTATATATATACATAATTTAAAAAATATAAATAATATAAAATCGCTATGAAATAGCACTTATAATGATTTCGTATTTGTATTATCCCTTGTTATATTTACACCATAAATATATAATATTTAGGACATAAACAATTACACCACAAGCTATGGCTAGACGATTACACAGAAGCGATTGGGAAATGCTAAACCAGTGCAATCACAGACAAGTGATATGCACTTACTTGGAATGTTTATAAACACTCCAAAACAGCTGAGTTAAGTGACCCACTAAGTAGGAAGTAGGAAATTACCTTTAAAAAGTTCTTCCAGAAATTCCCCAATAAAATTTATTCGTGTATATCTCACGATGTTACAACGGTAATTATGTCTGTTGATGAGGATTATTTAAAACTAGTTAATGCCCGTGAAAAATCACGAGCAACCATGTACACATATATTTATTACCATGTACACGTATACTTATTTCCATGTGCACATGTACACCTGACCATGTACACGTGTACATAGTACCATATACACATACATTTTATCCTACATATATATTTAATCTTATGATTTCGACATATACATATTATCATGTTCACTAAAAATTTATGCAGCAGTAATGTATATAGCAGCG
>JAWQRP010003915.1:0-12614 GCA_033557875.1 Quadriops clusia
TTACACCGCTGTTAAAGTTACAGCATTAAAAACCATAATTCAATTTGTATCAAACAGATGGCGCGCCTACGCGCTTCCTCGGTGTCGCGTCATCTGACGTTGACGTTCGCGTGGCGGCCCACTAGATCGGAGCGCCTGTCAAACTTTGCGGTGCTTAAGGTGATGCACGTCATCCGGCGCATTCGCCAACTTAACAAAACGAAAACCCCGCGTTGCATTGTGTTGATGCAACTAAATGCTTGTCAATATGTCACGAACAGATTGTGTTTGAGTTCCTTACTGTATTTTACATAAATATAAGATTTTAACGTATAGATTTTAGCATATGTCGTTGAGTATAAGCACAGATATCTGTGGTATAAGTACATTATAGGTTTTAACATACGTTTACATGTAGATTTTAATACGCGTGCATAATAAAGCACTTTACCCCAAGCTTCGTACCTAGACCGTTTATAGTAGAGACTCGATGCGAACTTCCATTATTAGTTCGTTACATAACGCCCCGAGTAGCTGAAATATCGAGAGCTCTTTGAGCCGCCATCAAGTGCAATTTACAAATTTAAAACTTTCTCATCAATTCGGCTATAATTCCTGTTGTTAATGTTAATGTAAAGTAAAACGTTTAAAGTGGTGTAGACTACCCGCCCCCAGGCTTCGACGAGCGAGGTCCAACTTAGCGTCCCGAGTTTTAAAACAGCCCGCCATGGGCCAAATTCGAGAGGAACGTTTCCCTTCATTTGCATATTATTCGTTCCTCCGAGCCGCACTCGATAGAATGTCCCCGCCGCCGACAATCGGAACAAATACGTAACTCTTGTTACGCTATTATGTATTATGCAGCCGCGGCGAAGAAGCGTAAATATATAATTAGACAAGCGGTTTTATTGCTTTTCACAGCCTACTGCGCACACCGCTCGTTAATCATTTAATTTTAATAATAATTCTAGACTTCGGCCGAGGTACGTCTACGCACGTTGCTGCTTCTACGAGTACCAACGCAAACGTGTATAATATGTCAATAATAATTATGGGCACCTGGGACATCAATCAAGTTGGCGGGTTTTTGTGTCGGGCTGTCCAGCTGTAAAATATTGTTTAAATCGCGTAAATAAATTTCTTTAAGGTGTATATTTCTTTATGGTATATACATATGTATATATGTATCTATTTAAACTATAGATTTATTTAAGGTGTATTTATGGTATATATATTTTTTGGTATATGTATTTTTTGGAGTAAATATTTTTTGGTATAAATATTTTTTGGTATAAATATTTTTTGGTATAAATATTTTTTGGTATATATATTTTGTGTATATATATTTTTTTGGTATATATATTTTTTTATATATTTCTTTATGGTGTATATTACTTTAAGGTATAAATTTCAGTAAGGTGTCACCTATTCGAAACTACACCACTTAAACAGCTAATTAATCGAAATTTAAACTATTGTAAGCGTGTCGAGGCATTTCAAGAACAAATCGCCTTCATTAAAAGATTTAAATTCCCGTTGAGCCCGCTTAATTAGGTAATCTGATGAAATAAGTTATTTGAGGAATTTCGATCGAGGCGGTGATAAAGATGGCTTCGTTTGCTCGCATTGTACTGGCGCGTACGCTCAGCTTACTATCACGTAAGAGAGGTAATATTTAATATGAATGCGATGAAGGACTCGGTGCAGCCAGCGTAAAGGGGCACATAAAGTGCAATTACCATGCTATAACGAATACATTAATTGTCAACCGAATGCCCATAGGTTATCGCTAATGGAGTGAGTCTAGTTTTTCTCATTCTCGCCGATCCTTGAAGTCAACTCGGTAGCGAGTTTTCGATGGAAACGGGCCATTACTGTGTCATAGACATCTCACGCTAGTGCCATTTGATATCAACAGGTTTCTGCCGTGGAAGACACCGGACAACAGTTTGTTCGGTTCTTTTATTCGCCTGTAGCTTCTATTCTCCTATGGCTTTTATTCTATAGCCTTTATTCTCCTGTAGCTTTTATAGCTTCACAATCGTGAAGTTAACTGGGGTTAACTTACACTGAGAAAAGTAGTAACATATTTATTCTTTCGTTTAACGAGTAAATATATGTTAATCTACTAGCTAATATACTCGTATTTTGCATTGAAGCAACATACTACCTTGATTAAAAATATAAATATTTAATCAACATACTGCGTTTCTTCTTTCAGTAACGAGTTATCTGTCGACGTTATATTTTAAATCAATATCAATCAGTTGGAGCAACAACAAAATTATTTGTTTTTTTAACAACAAATCTGTTGTCAGCAGATATATGTTTTTAAAACAACTGAATAAATAATTCAACAAATAAAAATTATTTTCTCTTTCTTTATTTCAATGTACCTTTCGTTACTTATTTCTTTCAACCAAAGTTGAAAAAAAAGTAATAAAGCCCAGGTTCAAAGAAGTAAGTAATGAACCAGGACAAATTAGCGAATATTTTTTTTCCGAACAGCACAGTTTTAAAAGGGACACCCTGTATACCTATCGATATAAGTAGAGTACGAGCTTGATTGTATTATTCTAGAGGTTCGTGACGTGCTGCTCCGTCAGAGAATCGCTATCGGCCGATCGATTCCTTGACTGGCCGCCAGAGGGCGTCCGTGCGTTTTTTCCGGGCCGCACAAATTACACAAAACAAAATGATTTTTCTAAATTGCACAGTGCAAATTACACATGCGAATGAATTTATACATTGCCGCCTCCGGCCGTAAGCCGGACGGTTTGCATTAAAAAGAACAAAACGCTTCAGTCGGCGACCGCCATAAATGCGATATTAATAAGCCATTAATATTTATGGTTATATATATATATATATATATATATATGTATATGTGTATATATCTTTATATTTAGGGGGCAAATGCATTGAATTCCTCCGAAGCGAGAGTTCGATTTCGGTTTTTAAGTTTATGATTTTTTTTATTATAATGATAGGTAATATTGTTGTTTGTGTTTGTCTGTTTATTTCTTCGTTGATTTGTTCGTTTGATTCCTTTTTTGTTGTTTGCTTTTTGTTTAGTTTTCATTTTTTGGTTATCATTTGTTTACTTTTTCGTTTGTTCATTTTTTGTTTGTTCGTTTTTCGTTTGTTCGTTTTTCGATTGTGCGTTTTTGTTTGTTCGTTTTTCGTTTATTCATTTTTTGTTTGTTCGTTTTTCGATTGTGCGTTTTTCGTTTGTTTGTTTTTCGTTTGTTGGTTTTTCGTTTGTTCGTTTTTCATTTGTTCGTTTTTCGTATGATCGTTTTTCGTTTGTTCGTTTGTTCATTTTCCTTTCGTTTATTTTTCTTTTGTTTATTTTTAATTTAATTACTTTTCGTTTGTTTATTCTTCATTTGTTTCTTTTTTAATTTTTCTTATTCATTTGTTTAATTTTTAATTTGTATGTTATTTTCCTATCCGTAAGTATTTTTTGCGTATAGATAAGCATATTTACATAATACATACGTATGCAAAACATCCGTGCAATGAATTGGTTGGTACTTAATGAATGTGATTGGTTTCATTAAGTTTGTTTTTAACAGCATTAATAAATATTAGTATTAATAAATAATAGCATAAATAAATATTATTTTAGATACAATTTGTTTTCGTTATAAACGGTTTGAGACGATAACTCAAATTCCCGACTATTCGAAATAAATATTCTATGTATATACATAGTTGATACGTATATTATGCGAAGCCAATGAAAATTTTTAAAATGTAAAGGAGAAACCGTTCTTCGAGAAAAATTTCTGAAGACTAAGAACTGTACAGAAATTTTAATTACTATAATATAGTAGGTATACATATATAAATGAAGTATATGAATTTATAAGTACATATGTTAGTCGAATGGTTCTTTTCTTGGACATATATTATAGATTATTTAATTTTGTTTTCTTGCGTATTCTGTCCTTGATTACGACGAAATGAAAGTGATGATTCTTAGATTTACATCATTTTATTTATTCATTCTAGGCCTGACGCGTTTCGCGAATAATTTGCTTCTTCAGAGACCATATTACATATTAAAAAAAGACATTACAATTAAAATTGACAAGGTTGATTACATATTAGTTCATGTTACGGTTGGATTTATACCTCTTTGCTGCTTTTTTTGACTACATTTTAATATACTTCTTCAAAAATTGGGTGGTTTGGTTAAGGACGAGATTACTACTCGAGTAGAGTAGAGTAATAATCTCGTCCCTAACCAAACCACCCAATTTTTGAAGAAGTATATTAAAATGTAGTCAAAAAAAGCAGCAAAGGGGTATAAATCCAACCGTAACATGAACTAATATGTAATCAACCTTGTCAATTTTAACTGTAATGTCTTTTTTTAATATGTAATATGGTCTCTGAAGAAGCGAATTATTCGCGAAACGCGTCAGGCCTAGAATGAATAAATAAAATGATGTAAATCTAAGAATCATCACTTTCATTTCGTCGTAATCAAGGACAGAATACCCAAGAAAACAAAATTAAATAACATATGTTAGTATTTACTAGCCATGTTCCATGAAGCTGTCCGGGACAATTGCCGGCAAATAGTGGCCAATAGTATTCAAGGTCACAAAATTTCTCTAAACGCCATTGGCTGCTAACTGTTCAAGTCTGCTTGGAACTGCTTGGGACAGCTTCATGGAACATGGCTACTATCTCATTATGATATTTTGTATGCACACTTACAGAGTGTTTCATTCTCGTAGGGTAGGAGGTTTAATATTAGGAGAATAATAAATTCATAATCTTATTATATGCCGACAATGGACATCCTGTATATAATATACATATACAAATGTATATGTATATTTCATAAGTATAAAATATAAGTATAGAATATAATGTTATGTACGTATTATGAATGCCAGTTTTTCTTCTTTACCAAGAGCTCATTTGTAGCAATCCAATTGAATCCCCGCAATTACCGAAGCAACGTAATTATTGTAATTGTCTCATTGTCTGGCGCGATCTTATTATATCTCGAAAGCGCGCATAAGGCCGATATTATGTGTGTTCTACGGCACGAGTCAATAATTTTCTTTTATGCGACGAGCTGGAGGTATTTAAATTGGCATGAGCGGCAAGCAGATGATGATGCTCGAGTTTGAAAGGACGACAAAGAGTCAAAAACCTCGAGTAGGAAACGTACGCAAATAGAACCCATATAATAACTGGTTATTACACATTAATGCGCTCTTAATGTCCTTTGGTACCTTATGCTTTCATTGACATTTAGATCAGTTCGTGTTGTTATGACGCAACATCTATCTGTTCTGTATACCTAATAATGCCAATAATATTAATATGTATAACATTAATAGCATAATATTAAAGGCATAATATTAAAGGAATAGTATCAGTTGATAGTATTAAGGAATAATATTGAGGCTATTTATAGTAATCGTAATTTATAACGTAAATTACAATAATTCATGCCAACTCGTGAAATATATAAATTGTTCGTAATCATTATTGTGAAACCAACGTCGTTGGGTGAAACCACATATAAGCGAAACTAAGAACTGTAAAGTTGTTTACAGATGGTAGAGATAAGATTCAATGCGATGCAACTTTGAGATGATTCGAAACAGAGATCATCCACCTTCATTGCTATCAAAAGCACGTATTCACGAGGAAAAATGGCAATACATAATCTTCTTGAGCCCATTGTGTGGACACCATCTGTTGCGTCAATAATGCAAATCCGTAGGTTGATCCATCATGGCGTGCTTTCTGCGGGTTAATCCTTTCTAGAGGTTTTATTATGCTTGAGGAATTCATATTCTTAATACGTACTTTATTAATATTAATACGTAGTTATTAATTTTTTGTATTTTATTATTAACTTGTGTATATACAATGCAAAGTTTTGACCACTATAATGGATTGATAATGTTTTTATAGAAAATAATGTTATTATTATTAGCGAAAACCGAGAGGTCAGTCTTTTTTATATACAGTAAATATAAAATGGGGAAAACTTAAAAAATTTGCAAAAAATAAAAATACGCAAAAAATAAAAATATGCAAAAAATAAAAATACGTAAAAAATAAAAATATGCAAAAAATAAAAATACGTAAAAAATAAAAATACGCAAAAAATAAAAATACGCAAAAAATAAAAATAGGCAAAAAAATAATACGTAAAAATGAAAAAAAAGTAAAAAATAAAAATTTGCGGCTTAATTATTGCTTTTCTGACTCTACCAAACCAAAGACCTCTACAGCAAATGATGCGATTCGAAACGATGCATCACGACGGTTGTTTGCTTAGACAAAGAGCGCTCACGCTTGCAGCAAAGTACACAACCAGTTAAGAAATCCCACAAGTCATTACAACTTACGAGAGCCATGAATTCCCATAATTATCCTTATTGACACCTACTAATGAAATAATATATTTACAAAGCAAATAATGGCCGCAAATCGGCTTTTTGCCGGAGTTGGTTGCTCGTCCACGACCTGTTAGCAATAGTAACAATGAGGAGCCATAAGCTATAAATAGCTGGGATTTGTCTTCCCTTGTCCGTACTTGATAATACGCGTTGTTATTTATTTGTACATCGCCTGCTAGTTGGTTAGTTAGTTCCTGCTAACTGCGCCCGCTGAGAATGGATTAACGTGAAGAATAGCTAGGTGTTGAAAACTACGTAGGTATACAAAAAGAAGAACCAGAGGGAGAAGAACCAAAGTGAGAAGAACCAGAGGGAGGTGAATCAGAGGGAGTAGAACCAGAGAGAGAAGAATCAGAGGGAGAAGAACCAAAGAGAGAAGAACCAGAGAGAGAAGAAGCAGAGGGAGAAGAACCAGAGTGAGAAGAACCAGAGGGGGGTGAATCAGAGTGAGAAAAACCAGAGAGAGAGAAGAACCAGAGGGAGAAGAAGCAGAGTGAGAAGAACCAGAGGGGGTGAATCAGAGAGAGAAGAACCAGAGAGAGAAGAATCAGAGGAAGAAGAACCAGAGAGAGAAGAACCAGAGAGAGAAGAACCAGAGGAAGAAGAACCAGAGAGAGAAGAACCAGAGAGAGAAGAACCAGAGAGAGAAGAACCAGAGAGAGAAGAACGAGAAGGAAAAAACACGAGAAAGAAAAAATGGTGAAGAAGACTAAGTAAGAAGAAAGATTGAAGTGGAAAGAGGATGAAGTTGTAGAAGATTGAAGGATGATGAGTTTGAAAAAGGAATCAAGAAAAAATGACAAAACCAAGATTTTCACACCTAAACAAACCGATTGTCCAGCCAATTACAATAAATTAACAAGTAGAAGTAAGTGCTCAATCCACAACAAATGAGTAACAATCAAGCGATTTACACGGCGAAAGATAATGGCCGTTTTAAGGCTAATGGGTTTATTTCACAAGCACAAGCGAGAGGCACAAGAAGCAGTGATTCCTCCCAAAATGGGTCCGGCGCAACGCGATAATGGGCACTTAAAAGGTAATAACTCAGCACCGCTGATTCAGCTCTCTATCATCAAGAGAGGTATGGTCTGCGTTTAACACGTATCCCCTTATCTCCTTGGCACACCACGATTCTCTAATATGAGGGCGTGGCCGCTACTGCATGCGAGGAGGAGGAGGAGTGCTAGGAGATCTTTCATTTACCAGATGAAGAAGTGCTTCACTCGTTAGAAGAGTATAGCATATGAACCAGTACGGATATTAATCAGTACGGATATTAATCAGTACTGATTTTAACCAGTACTGATTTTAACCAGTACTGATTTGAACCAGTACTGATTTGAACTAGTACTGATTTGAAGCAGTACTGATTTGAACCAGTGTTAACATGAACAATGAGAATTACTCTTTGGCTGAAGAGGAACCCGTGGAAGGATTGGTTTCCCTCAGGGCGAGGCCTCCTGAGAGCACAAGGGCATTCTTTGAGAAACAAAGTCTGGTTTGAGAAACAAAGTCAGGTTTGAGAAACAAAGTCAGGTTTGAGAAACAAAGTCAGGTTTGAGAGAGAAAGTCAGGTTTGAGAAACAAAGTCGGTTTGAGAAACAAATTCAGGTTTGAGAAACAAATTCAGGTTTGAGAAGCATAACAAGGTTTGAGAAACAAAGTCAGGTTTGAGAAGCAAGGTAAGAACAGGAAGAAGAAGAACAAGAAGTAGAAGGCTGCAACCGTTCGGGTTTAATACGCGAAGATCTCCTCACATCCTACGTTACCTGATGGAAGCGTGGGCCCCGTAATCACTATAATCTACCACAAATGAGTCAGGCTTCACTCACATAAAGCAATGCTCGCTTGTTAAGGCCGGACTTCTTGTCTTACGCGCTCAACACCGCGGCAATTTAAGACGTCTCTTCATTTCTTCTAACTTTTTTGCTTTGCTGGGAGATGCCGAGGACTATAGTCTCTTCTATATCACAGTTTCTGTTAGAGCATAATCTCTGCTATAACAGGGGATCTTGGCGGAAGCTGAAGGCGTGGAGAATTTGACAAATTGGTTTCGCAGCATCTTCACCAAGTTGCTACCGAACTCTTTTTGCTGTGATTTGAAGAGGAAAAAAGTTGGGAAGGTCTCTAAAATGGCATGGGGTCGATATCGTTTGCATCAAGATGGTTTGCATTAAGATGGTTAGCATCAAGATGGTTAGCATCAAGATAGTTAGCATCAAGATAGTTTGCATCAAGATGGTTAGCATCAAGATAGTTTGCATCAAGATAGTTTGCATCAAGATGGTTTGCATCAAGATAATTTGCATCAAGATAGTTTGCATCGAGATGGTTTCTATCAAGATAGTTTGCATCAAAATCGTTTGCATCAAGATCGTTTGTACGAAACGTTTGCAGCAATATGGTATCCATCAAGATCGCAAGATCGAAACCCGACCAGAAAATTAGATGAGACCCGCAGAAGAAAGGATTCCCCGCACGATTCGCGAGGATTTCTTGACCCGATGTGTAATTGCTAAAGCTTGGATTCGGTCGTGACTGATCTTCGGCCGCGGAGAGCGAAATGACGGCATGATTTGCTATTTTAGGAGCCAATAAAGTTTCGTAACATGCTTAGGCATAAGCCAATCGCATTTCCATTTCCTCGCAATGCATTACTGCTTTGTTTACAAACAACGGAACAATCTCGCATATGATTCACTAAATATGCATAAACTAAATATACATAAACGGTTCTAGAAATTTTTATGGATAATAAGTAAATTTCCTGAGGTGATAATGAGTAAAGTTGCAGACGTCGAAACAACAAATTGTTTGTGTTCAAATGTTGTCGTTTAAATGTTTTGGTTTAAATGCTTTGGTTCAAATATTTTGGTTCAAATGTTTTGGTTCAAATGTTTTCAGTTCAAATGTTTTCAGTTCAAATGTTTTGGTATTCAAATGTTTTGGTTCCAATGATTTGATCCAAATGTTTTGTGGTCAAATGTATTGTTTGTGTAGAAAACGTTTTCTGAAGCAAATATTTTGATAATGACTTGTTGTATAGTTCTCTAGCGTGAAATACGTCCGCGGTACCAACACATAAAGGTATATTATTGGTAGGTGGGTAGGTTTTGCACGTGAAGAGCTCGAGGCGAGCCCCGGGGCCATCAGCAGCGGACGTGTAGACCATCAACAGTATGAACAGAAAAGCGGCAAAGGTAAGAGTCAAGAAGAGCCAGACCAAGAGCAAGAATAGAGCAAGAGCAGGACCAAGACCAAAGAGTAGACCAAGAGCAGAGAGTAGAGCAACATCAAGGAGCAGAGCAAGAGTAAGAGCAATAGCAAGAGCAAGAGCAATAGCAAGAGCAAAAGCAAGAGCAATAGCAAGAGCAAAAGCAAGAGCAAGAGCAAGAGCAAGAGCAAGAGTAATAGCAAGAGCAAGAGCAATAGCAAGAGCAAGAGCAAGAGACCAGTCGAGTCCATCGAGATGGCTGGGTTAGTCTGGCGCCGATCGGGCTGAGCCCCGGGGGCCCGGCCGACCTACTCGCCCTTTCCTGTAGCCCGGGGCCCCAACGCGGTAATTGACTTTCAAATGTCCGCCTGGCGGGCTCGAGACCAGAAAAGACAGACCTACACACCGCTTGTATTTCACATTGTCGCTCGCTGGTGGGCAAGACCCACAACAATTCAGCTCAAGATATCCATCTGTAGGAAAGCCTGTTCCAGCGGGCTGCCGCTGCTGAGGCTTGAGGTAAGACCGCTGCTATGGCCTGGCCGGTCCCATATGTCACCCGGCAACGGGTTTGCGCGAACAAAGGTTACCTGCGGGTTGCCACTTGACGAAAGAGACCGTACCATAATGCGAACGCGGACGCGGACACGGACGAGGATGAAGACGAGGACATAATCGTTTCGAATCCATGAATAGGCCTACACGTATGAGGAGATAGATATGTTGTCAATTATTTCTGCTTTTGGTTAGAATTGTATTACTTCTTTTGTCTAGGGGAATTTAGAAGATGTTGGTCTAACCCACTTTTTGGTACTACTATATTTTTTGGTTTAACCACATATGTGGTTTAACCCACTTTTAGATATAACTCGGTTATCGCAAAACGGGTACTAACAATCAGAATTTTATTCTTACCTTATGGTACCGCATACCTGGAGAATCACACAACTAGAGAATAAATTAATACAATAGTTATCTGCGCAGCACGTTACAAACGGAAGATACGTCACATCGGTATTCTGTCAAACAATTTGACAATATTGCTTGGTTGCCATGGAAATGATGTGTAGGGTCACTTCATTAGGTGCAACAAGTACGACTAGATTACGTGTATATTAATCGATAGTCGTCGATTTTCTTCATTTCTAACCACTTTAGCATGACTTCTTTTAATATTTATCACACCTTTACAGTCCCTATGTTAATTTTTTTGTTATTCAAGTTAGAGTTTTGATATTTTGATATTATTTTTTACATACTATTCTTTATCGATAGGCTATCTTAATTTTTTTATTTCTTATTTTTGAAAATTTTGAGTATTTGATATCTTGTAATTAGTAAGTAGTTCAGAAAAAACTCTCAATAGTTCAGCACATGTCCGCTAATGATCGTGGTCGTTGTTTTTATCTTGTCAACTTAAAATAATAGGTATACAGTAATACCTCGTTTAACAAACCTATGCAATTTTTTTGTTTCCAAATATGTAAATTTTTTTCAAAATTCCAAGTTAGCTATTGCATGCGTAATATCAAAGATCATATTCCTAGCAAATTTCAACTTCACAGGTCAAACCGTTTATAAATTGAGTTAAGCATAGAATCAACAGCAACCTATCGCGGAAACAGAAAATTGCATCTGAAGCCTTAGGACACTAAAGGTTTGAAAATATGAAAATAAACTAAAGGAATTTAGGGCTGTTAAGATTCTAAAGGTTTAAAACTAAATTAAAGAAAGTAAGGTAAAGAAACTAAGATAAAGAAATCAATGGCATTTTTTTCACAATAAAAGTCTTGATACTCCGTGGGTAGAATTTATTAACTCTCGACGACGTTTTGCCTGTTTAAATAGGCATGCTCAGGCCAAGTTTGTCTAACCCCTGTAAGTTAAAGAGCGCCGACATGCAAACTTATAAATCTTTATTAAAATAAATAAACCGTCCAAGTTTGCCATTATTGAATAATGTAACACAAAATGGTGATAGTGCTGGAGGCAAACATGGACGGTTTATTTGATTTAATAAAGATTTATAAGTTTGCATGTCAGCTCTCTTTAGCTTACAGGGTTTAGACAAACTCGGCCTGATGATGCCTTTTTAAACAGGCGAAACCTCGTTGAGAGCTAATAAATCCTACCCAAGAAGCATGAAGACTTTTATTGTGAAAATTTACCCACCTGGGGCTGAACCCATTCCCTATAAATCTAAGACTATTCAGACACTACCCAAGTAACACATTGGAGTAACTATATGACCAATATATTATATAACTACTTTATAATAGTAGTTCTTAAACCTATATGTTTTATAAGTAGGTACTTAAAAAAAGCTATATTTGCATCGAAAATCAGATAGGTTTTATAAAAGAGTTAGAAACGTTTATATGATAACGTTATAAAACTAGTCTATTAAACAGGTTTTATAAAGCAGTTATGAATGTCTATAAAACAACACTATAAATCTAGTTTATAAAAGGTTTATTGATGGAGTTATAAACGTTTATATAACAACACTATAAATCTATTTTATAAATGGTTTATTAATGGAGCTATAAACGTTTATATAACATCACTATAAATCTATTTTATAAATGGTTTATTAATGGAGCTATAAACGTTTATATAACAACACTATAAATCTATTTTATAAATGGTTTATTAATGGAGCTATAAACGTTTATATAACAACACTATAAATCTATTTTATAAATGATTTATTAATGGAGTTATAAACGTTTATATAACAACACTATAAATCTATTTTCTAAATGGTTTATTAATGGAGTTATAAACGTTTATAAAACAACACTATAAATCTATTTTATAAATGGTTTATTAATGGAGATATAAACGTTTATATAACAACACTATAAATCTATTTTAAAAAATGGTTTATTAATGGAGTTATAAACGTTTATATAACAACACTATAAATCTATTTTATAAATGGTTTATTAATGGAGTTATAAACGTTTATAAAACAA
>JAWQRP010003916.1:0-12611 GCA_033557875.1 Quadriops clusia
ATCAAAACACGTAAATATTATTTATTTCGATTTATTTAGTTCGGTTTATTTATTTCGATTTATTTAGTTCGGTTTATTTATTTCGATTTATTTAGTTCGGTTTATTTATTTTGATTTATTTAGTTCGGTTTATTTATTTCGATTTATTTAGTTCGGTTTATTTATTTCGATTTATTTAGTTCGGTTTATTTATTTCGATTTATTTAGTTCGGTTTATTTATTTCGATTTATATAATATTTACGTGTTTTGATGGCCCAAAGACCTTTGAAAGTTTTTTTAATGTATAATTTTCATAAATTCCATTGTTTATTAATTTTTAAAATTCCTCTGATAAATCATTTTGCATTAATTTCTTATTGTTATTAATTAGTAGTATTATTTTTAAATATGGGTTAGCCTGAATATGTACTACTTATATGTATATGTGGCACTACATAGAGTCCATGATTTAATTAGGTTAGCAATTAGTATTTTATGTAGTTAGTTTAGTACTTTGGTAATTTATTTTAAATTTATTATTAATTTCAAATATTCCTTCATACAAGGAAACATTTTTGTTCCAAATAAATTTTCCGTTTTCCGCGTATGTAAGCGCAAATCGCTCTCTAAACCACGATAAATGAAAATTCGGCATTCGTGAGAAAAAGCCGAGCTTTCCTCGTTGCATTCTCTCATTAAGGCATGGTTTAGGTCAGGCAATCCAGCCTCTGAAGCAACGGTATATCCCGTCAAGTTCATGTTCCGTGACGTAACAGCAACATAACAAATGTTATTGCTGTCGCTCGTACGCCAGACATTCCAATTTGCGATTAACAGCATCCCAAGATCACTAAAAAGTACGGCAACAATGCAAGCTACACGCCGGAATTCACCTTTGAGTCCACGCGCTCTCTTGAAAAAATTATAATAAGGGGAAGAAATAGTAATAAGGGGAACAAATAATAATAATAAGGGGAAAAATAATCATAAGGAGAATAAATAATAAATATGGGATCGATTAATAATGAACGAATGACAACGAAATGACCGTTTAATAATGGAATGAATGGTTAATGATGGGTTATGATTAAAACTTGTATGTATTAATAACGATTGAAAATGAGTGATGTTTAAAAATGCACGGCGATTAATAATGGAGAATATAAATGAATGATGATTAAAAATAAATAAGGCTAAAAATGAATAACGATTCAAAATGAATAACGATTCAAAATGAATAACGATTAAAAACGAATAACGATTAAAAATGAATAGCGATTAAAAATAAATGACGATTAAAAATGAATAGCGATTAAAAGTAAATGACGATAAAAATAAATTACGATTAAAACTGAATAACGATTAAAACTGAATAACGATTAAAAATAAATAATGATTAAAAATAAATAACGATTAAAAATAAACAACGATTAAGATTAAATAAGGATTAAAAATAAACAACAATTAAAAATAAATATCGGTTAAAAATGGATAAATATGTACATATGTAAAACGCCAGATGATGATCTTATTCTTACGTATCGTGATTGGCAACTTGAATATAAACAAATATTTTTATTACAACAAAAAAAAATTTAAATAAAAATAAACTATCCAAAATTTCAAACGGATTATAAGTCGACCCCTTTAGTGATATATAAATTTATACACATTTAATATTCGCAATTAGCGATATATCACAAATATTAGTGGTACAAGTACATAGATAACAATTTTAATAAAATGTATCAGAATGTAGATTGCAAGTACAATATTTTGTTGTGCGGATACATACTTGAATACATTTTGCGTAAATGCACAGACTATTATTTGAATTTCGAATCGGGCAATGAGACAAAATAAAATACAAAATTATATGAAATCCAAAATTATATAAAATGCAAAATTATATGAAATGAAAAGTTATATAAAATGCCAAATTATATAAAATACAAATACACACAAAACTTCCACAAACAACTACATACGCGAAGATATACACAAACACACACACAGAAGTATTTAGGTCAAGTCGTCCCAATGCAAGCTTTTAAAATTGGGTCGGATGTCTAGGTCCCGCTGATGCGGGGAAAATCCGCAAGAGAAATCTATATGCGAAAGATCACTGCATGAAAGTGCGGCCTTCGCCGCTTAGAGCTTTATCGGGAATACTATTAACTATTTAATACTAAATCTATATGTGACAAAACTCATAAATAAATCGAAAGTACTCACGTATGAAACCCCAGAACGACCAGTTTTATGATTTACGACTCATTATAGTTAATTTGAAGCAATAATTAGGACATGAACAATTTGATAACTCGCGTCAGTTTTGACATTTCTAACAAGAGACCAAGGCCCACTTCACTTTATTTTTTCATGAATGGAACAATGCTGTTTGAGTTCATTGTTTAGAAGCGCCATCTTTAAACTTCAATCTACACTTATTATTTATTTACTTGTTTATATATTTATTTACTTGTTTATTTATTTACTTGTTCATTTATTTATTTACTTGTTTATTTATTTACCTGTTCATTTATTTATTTACCGGTTCATTTATTTATTTACTTGTTTATTTATTTACTTGTTCATTTATTTATTTAGTTGTTTATTTTTTTATTTACTTGTTCATTTATTTATTTACTTGTTTATTTATTTATTTACTTGCTTATTTATTTATTTACCTGTTTATTCATTTATTTGTTTAACTTTCTATTATTATTCATAATGATTTATGTAAAAATATATTATGAAGATTTACTTATAACAATTCATCTATAACGATCTGTTTTGACTCGCCAAGATTTATTTCTAGTGAATAATAAGTCCAGGATCTTGGTCCCATTGTTTTTCCGACGCTCGAATCGAGGCCAAGAAGCAATAATTGCCGCACAAGTGGCGAATCTTTTTATATAAGCGCCGCTAATCGCAATTTAAGCAACCATTGTTAACGTTAAATATATTTCGTGGCACGATTCCAATACCGAGTGTAATAATAATTAGGGATGCCGAAAGACAATTGTTCGGCCGCATCGGCCCGGATCTTGCAGGAGAGGATAAAAATATTTTTTGAGCCAGTTTCATGTTCATGCAATTACATATTTGTGTTATTTAAATTACATAGGCCATTTACATTACATAGTCTCATTTAAATAACACAGTCCCATTTAAATTACATACTCTTAGACTCAGACATGAACGTTAAAACTTAATAAACTGTTTAAAAATAAAAAACAATTACCGGCAGACACATAAAAATTAAATATAATTAATCATTATATCATTTTGACAACAATTAGCCCTCTCCTAAATTTAGAAAAAAAACTAACTAAATTCAGGAAACAGAACATCGTGCATAATTAGGTATGCAGTAGGCCGTGGGCACCGACGAGACCCCTTCGAAAAGATTTCTCTCTTTCTCTCGCGTTGAGTACATCCGTCTGGCAGCCTTGTTTTCCATGCATTTGGGCCGGATGCCGTTGAAATGCATTGTATTTATGCGTACAACTTACAATTGTAATTAGTTCGACGTTTTATTTATTATGTTGTATACTTATTGTGAACTCTTCGGATTTTCTCTATAATGTACTGGGTGACTGCAAACTGACCGCATTAAATTGAACGCGTAATTCGGAAATACAATAATACAATTAATTCACAGTCACCCAGTATAATAAATTTAACATCCTTCATACTTCGTTTCGCTACTTTATACTTTATACAGTCTTATAGAACTTTATGTATAATATCAACGGCGTGTATACACACAGAGCGTTCATTTTAATATTAGTAATACGTGATAATACTCGTACATACGAGTAATAATAAAATTAGATTTAGGTAGTTTAATGTTTTAATAATAAAACGATAAAATACCTAAATCGCAAACTGAAAATAAACGGGCAATCTGTTTGCAAGTCGGCGATGATGCCGCTGCTCAATATCATGCAATTCAATTAGGGAAAAGCAGAATTTGCCCATTACACGTGCTAACGACCAAATATTGAGCTGTTTGCTTTGGCCGAACTTCGTCAGCAGCAATTATTAACTCCGGTGGAATACGGAGGTCCAAAGGTGCGCCCGAAATACCAAATAAATAAATTTGCAGATTAATCGAACTAATATACAGGCGGTGATTTAAGGCTTCCACGGCTGCTCTATATTTCATCGATTGAGAAATCATAATAACTCGTATCAAAAGTTATAGATAATCCTGTTATTGTTTGGAAACCTATTCAGTCGGAACGCACCTAATAATATAAATAAATGCTGTAAGTTTTGATGGAAATTAGCTTCTTAACGATCCTGATACATAATTTAATTATAATATAATATAGTAGTATATATATATATATATATATTGACGTTTTTACATATTTTAATATTTTTATATATATATTGATATTTTTCTATATTTTGATATTTTTCTATGTTTTGATATTTTTCTATATTTTGATATTTTTATATATTTTGATATTTTTATATATAGTCATTTTTGTATATATTCACTATTATATACATATAATGCAGTATATAAATACACAATTTATTTAAAATTCAAAACTTTAATTAGCTATTAAAGGCCAATTTAATTTGTTTCTTCAATTTTCTCAATTAATAAGATGATGAGCTCGCTCGCTTCGCTCGGTCGCCACCTCGCGCCTTCGGCGTTCGCTTTTAATACAGTCAACTGGAACTTTTTACATTATACTTTACATTATTCAATTTATAAAGATGTAATTTAATTTATAAATTATTGTCTTTTTATAAATTGAATAATATAAAGTTGGATATAAAAAGCTCCAGTTGACTGTCTTAAAAGCGAGCGCCGAAGGCGCGAGGCGACGAGCTCGCAAAGCGAGCGAGCTCATCATCTTATTAATTGGGGAAACAAATTTAATTGATCTTTTATAGCTAATAAAAGTTTTGAATTTAAAATAAATTGTGTATTTATATGAAATGTGTCTATATATATATAAATTATAATTTCAACATGCCGTTAATTTTATCAAATCAATTTTATACTAACTCCCACTAGCTGTAATAAAATTGAGAGTATAAACTTAAATGTGTAATAAAATGGTGTAAAATTTTAGAGCAACTAAAAATTGATTTCAATTCAATACAATTTCTGTCAAGGGTTCAAATAATTCGTCATCGCGTGTACGCTTACGTAGTGTTCCGTGGTGGCTCTAGGTGACCCAAAGACGACAATGAATGGCCTATTCATCCCCATTCAAGCCTTTCAGGTTAATTAAAGCCAGGCAGGTGAGTCGATAAATCGATAATCACGTTGCACCGTCCCTTGCATTTCATTTTCCAATTTGTGGGGTCTGATGCTCATCCTGACGGGTCAGTGAACTCATTTCCCGCTAATTTCGCGATTCATTTCCTCCGAGAAAAATCCAGAGGGCTCTCTGAGGCAGTCTATTCGGCTTCACGACGCGGCTGAGGCGGAAATTTTATTTTTGTTTGTCAGGTGCTTCACTTTAAGAGCTTTCTCTCATTTATATCACTTTACTTGCCAGCCGCAGAAACTTACTCTGATGGTCGCTTGCCGCAGAATAATGTGTAGTTTACAAGGCCCCTTGTAGGCGTAAATTATCCAATTTTCTGGAAATTAATGCTTGGGCATGTAGGTATGCGAATTGGCCAAATGATCTCATGATCAAATGGATCTCATGATCAAGTGGATCTCATGATCAAGTGATGCAACAATATTATTTTTTGAAGTCATGCTTTCCATATTTCTCCTTATTTATTTATTGTGTTAAATGTTATTTCCTCCGTCAATTAGTACACTTTTTGGTACATAAATTATTTTGCGCCTAAATAATTGATGCGTCTATTGTTGTTTTTTCTTGTTAACTATCTGTTATGTAACACTTACGTAACATTTTCTATACATATCTGTACATTATCTTGAACTTGAAATAAAATTTTTAAGATAAAATAAATTTTTAAAATTAAATAGGATTTTAAAATAAAAATGCAGTTTTAAAATTAAAATGAAATTTCAAAGTGTGTCGACTACCCAGAGAATATATCTCCAATGCACGTATTGGTTTTACTGTACAGAATTCCGTCTTGAATGGGTCGCTGAACTTATTTCCTCTCTTCGTATGCAACGTCTTCCGTTTGTGACGGCTTAGAGTTTTACTATTTTAAGAGTTAGGGGAACTAGAGTCACACACTCTTGCACTCGGAAGTCGTTTGGTTATTCTGAAACTCGACGCCTCCGTGTCTACCCATTAGTATTAAACACGCAACCCCATTTTACCCTACATTTGAGCCGAGCCGCACCGGTACATGCTCAATATAACTGAAAATAAAGCTGATACGAAATAGTCCTTGGTAATGGCTTATATAATAGCTACACCTACATGGATTCTATTACATGCATATTCACTGCAGCTATATAAAGTTTTACAGTAATAAAGTTTTGCAGTAATAAAGTTTTACAGTAATAAAGTTTTGCAGTAATAAAATTTTACAGTAATTATTTATTGTGGACTACTTTTGAACCAGTGATTTTTTTTTATAAAATATATTTAGGATTTGTAAATTCACTTTATATCCATTATTAGTCATCATTCATTATTAGTCATTTTTGCAATCACTTAATTAAATCTTGGTATAGGTAATTCCATGTTTCTACATAATATATATGTTTTACCGCAGATAATGTAATATGTGGTTTTATTATCTCTAATTTTAGTAATTTGAATTAATCCCTGTAATAGCTGATATCTTTATGAGGACTTTTAGTGTTTCCAAAATTTTAATATATGTGAAAATTGCATTTGGCACCTTTGTAATCTTGATTTAACTTAAGAAAATACGAGGATCGTATAATCAAGGTGACGCTGTCTGTACATACTTTATTCTAATAGTTAAAGCTCAATTAAGTGTTCAGAATTGGGTTTTAGTTAAATTATGAAGTATGACATATATAAATATATATACAAATATTTATGACGTATTAACTATTAATAAAAAAATTTATTATTTTTATTTCAATTACTTAATGGAGACCCCGCACGTATATTACCCTCCTGAGATCGCCGAGCATGTGTGAGTGTGTCTGTGTGCGCTTCGCCACGCCGAAAATAAACCCAAAATCCCAACAAACTTAAAAAAGAATCCTAATAGTCGGTTTATAAATACGTTAGCCGGACAAATTTAATTCACCACCGCTTTTTAGAGTAGGGATTCGCACGTATCAATGGCTGAGAGTTCTGTCATTTGCGTCATAACACTTTAAATTAACACGTGCAAAAATAAATTTTATTACGTGTCCGCGCCGAGTCCTGTCCTGCTCGTCATACGTCAAAACTAACGTGGTGAAAGTGGCAGCACTTCATCAAGTGCACGTGTCTGTCAAAAATTGCTAAAAGGTCAGGACCGTACTTAATACAAAGCTGAGGAGTTAGAGGTAGCTCTATTTGAAAATATTTTATTATTTGTAAATATTTAAATTTTGTTTTATTTTATATTTTTTTAATTCTATTTTTTATTTCTTTTTTTTATTTATATTTTCTTATTTCTATTTTCTTATTTCTATTTTTCAATTTATATTTTTCTATTTCTGTAAGAAAATGATTCCTACTAAACAAATTCACTAAAATTAGCGATTCCCTCAAATAACCGATTCTCTCAAATTACCGATTCAATTCAATTACTTTGAGAGTACTCCAAACGTATAATACATACATTATTAACCTCTTAATAGCTTTAATTGAGAGGTCAAGACCAACGAAATAACAACACTGATTTTATTGTCTCCCGAAATGTTGCAAATTTATGTACATATACATTTCGGCTCTGACGTTGGTACACGTGATTAACCCTTAAAGCAAGGCGGATAACGACCGCAATGGCATTCAGCAATAATCATTCGTAAAACACGCGAGTTTTACGGATTTTTTCCCCCTGGCATTTTTATCGGGTTTATTTGCATTTATCAATGTGTAGAGTCTGACTCGCCCTACTGTGCGGTCAGTTGCTTTGATGGCCTGGATATTTATAAACAAGTCCGAATCTTTCGAATTTCCGAATATTTCGAATTTCCGAATATTTCGAATTTCCGAATATTTCGAATTTCCGAATATTTCGAATTTCAGAATATTTCGAATTTCAGAATATTTCGAATTTCCGAATATACCGAATTTTCCGTCCTCTTCGCTATCTCGTTGCATGTCTGTTTACACTTGCTTTAAAATTAGATTGATACACGTCGATGGAAGAAGCCGTAACACATAGCTGTTCTATAGCTAAGGCACAGAATTATGTATAGCCTATACCACATGTATATGTGCCTATACCAACTCTGAATAATTCAAAAGCCTTCATCAACTAATTGAAAAAAATTAGGGCAAATTTTCTTTCGAATTTTCTACTAACATATCTTGTTTTTACTTAAAAGAATGTTCTAAACTACTTTTGTTGATAAACCATAAATATAATCGTATGCACTAGAAAATAAATTAAATAAGACAACGAAATATACAGAAAATAAATGAATGAACAAATAATAAAATTAGTTGATGAATATAACAAAATAAGTAAATAACAAAAAAAATAAATGATAAAATAAATAACTTATAAAATAAATAAATGATAAAATAAATGACTGATAAAATAAATAAATGATGAAATAAATAACTGATAAAATAAATAAATGATGAAATAAATAACTGATAAAATAAATAAATGATGAATTAAATAACTGATAAAATAAATAAATGAAAAATAAATAAATGATAAAATAAATAAGGAATAAAATAAATAAATACCAAAATAATTAAATAACAAAAGAAATAAATAAACAATAGAACAGATAAGTAGATTCGCTGAATTCCCAAATTTATCCAGGGAACCTCGGCAGAGCCCGCGCGAGAGTTATTTTCGAATCGCGTAAATTTCTTCCCGTTAGTCGCCCCATTCATGAATTTTCTATTTCTAATTAAGTGATTCATGAAAGTCTGCCAATTTCGAAAGCTCCGAATGCATAGCTGCCTGCCGCCATAGCGTTATGTTATCTATAAACTCGCGGTGAGTGCGGAAGTAAGCTCTATACAAGGGCTTTGAAGTGGGCAGCATTATACACATTCTCCATTTAAATTCTGTGAAGGATGAAGGGTACATCTATGGCCCCATGAATGGGCCGAAGTGGGCCATAACGCAGATAACATTTCTAAAGCTCTGCTAGCTGGCATTTCAGTTCCCGGATTTAAAATGTATTACTTTGGAACAAGTTTCCTTCCATATTGAGCCGGATGGTTATATGCAAATTGTTAACATGACAGTGTTATCAAGATGGGGATTGAAACATTTTTGTTTTGTTTGTTTCTTTTTGTATTAATGTTTCCTTTTGTTTGTCACTTTTTCCTATTAGTCCGTTTCCTTTTGATGTCCCCTTTTTTGTCTGTCTCCTTTTTTTATGTCTGTCTCCTATTTTTATGTCTGTCTCTTTTTTTTATGTCTATCTCCTTTTTTTGTCCATCTCCTTTTTTTGACCATCTCCTTTTTTTGTCTATCTCCTTTTTTCTGCCAGTGTCCTTTGTTTGTCCCTTGTACTACACTGTCATGAAAGAAAAATTCAAATGGAAATAGATGCCAAAAAATAATTAACAATTTAATGAGATGTGAGGTGGCTGCTTGCTTAGTAAAATTGTTTCCCCAGATTATGCTCTATTTCTTATATATAAGCTTGAAAAGTATTTAAAAATTTTTTCTATTTAAACTTTCAAGTTTTGTATAACCCTTCTCATTTAATTTTTCCTATTATTATGAATCTCACTAAGTTGACATACTTATGTCCAAAAAGGATACTTATTTTTCGATAGCTATAATATTTAATTACGAAATGATTTTCAACCACAGAACATCGAACACAAAGCAAAGTAACGAACTGAGAAAAAATACCGAACACATTCAACCTTTCCACAAATACTAACTAAAAAAAATAATGAACTACTAACAATAAAGATAACTATAAAAAGAAGAAAATCAGTCGCTAACTAAACTAATTAAAGAAAATAATGAACTACTAGCAATAAAGACAACTATAAAAAGAAGAAAATCAATCGCTAACTAAACTAACAAAAGAAAATAATAAGAAAACTGGCAATAAACATAACTATAAAAAGAAGAAAATCAATTGCTAACTAAACTAACAAAAGAAAATAATAAGAAAACTAGTCATTAACATAACTATAAAAAGTAGAAAATCAATCGCTAACTAAACTAACTTAAGAAAATAATAATAAGAAAATAATAAGAAAACTAGCAATAAACATAACTATAAAAAGAAGAAAATCAATCACTAACTAAACTAACTAAAGAAAATAATAAGAAAACTAGCAATTAACATAACTATAAAAAGAAGAAAATCAATCGCTAACTAAAACTAACTAAAGAAAATAATAATAATAAAATAGTAAGAAAACTAGCAATAAACATAACTATAAAAAGAAGAAAATCAATCGCTTTAGTGACCAAAATTTGTTCCCCCTTTTACTCATGTTTGTTTCTCCATCGTTCCAGAGGAAAATGCATCGTGGTCTGCCCGTGGGGGGCACGATTGGTGCTCCAGTTCTGGGCGGACTGCGGACAGGCGTCTACGATGGAAAGATCGCCGGCCTGTACGACTTGGAGGAGACCTTGGGCCGCGGACACTTCGCCGTCGTCAAGCTGGCTCGGCACGTCTTCACCGGGGAGAAGGTGGCGGTGAAGGTGATCGACAAGAGCAAGCTGGACGAGGTCTCCAAGGCGCACCTCTTCCAGGAGGTGCGCTGCATGAAGCTGGTGCAACACCCGAACGTGGTGCGACTCTACGAAGTGATCGACACCGCCACGAAGCTCTACCTCATCTTGGAGCTGGGAGATGGCGGGGATCTCTACGACTACATCATGCGGCACGACTCCGGCCTGTCGGAAACCGTCGCCAAGGAGTACTTCCGGCAGATCGTCCGGGCCATCACGTACTGCCACCAGCTGCACGTGGTGCACCGGGATCTCAAGCCCGAGAACGTGGTGTTCTTCGAGAAGCTAGGCGCTGTGAAACTGACTGACTTCGGATTTAGCAATAAGTTCTGCCCCGGGCAAAAACTGGAGACTTCTTGCGGGAGCTTGGCCTACTCGGCCCCGGAAATTCTCCTGGGGGACTCGTACGACGCCCCCGCTGTCGACGTCTGGTCTTTGGGAGTCATTTTGTTTATGCTCGTTTGTGGACAAGCTCCCTTCCAAGAAGCCAACGACTCCGAGACGTTAACTATGATCATGGATTGCAAATATAACGTTCCTGCTCACGTTTCCAAGGAATGCCGATCGTAAGTAATAGTCATTTTTTCTCATTTTAAAACTCTTTAGAATATAAGTTTATACAATGTTTCCTTATGTATTTGTATGTTAAATCTAACATTTCATATTTTAGAATAATAACTTATTTAAAGCTTCCTTTTATTCTTGCCTTTTGATATATTTATTTACTATTTTTGTTTATCTTTGCTCATTTCTGTAGATGATATTCAATTTTTATTATATTTTATTATTATTAGTTCCCGATAATTAAAACTATTTCAACCTATTTTAATTTATATAAAATTTTGTTATTGACCGTATCATAAAAATTTTTCATCCTTTAATCATATCACTTCTCAAATGTTAATATTTATATATGGATGTCGTTGATAATATAGGAAATTGAGAAATAATTCCTTATAAAACCATTCTTTCAATGTATTTCTATAAGAAAATATTTTTCCTTTAAGATTAATAGCACGAATGTTGGTTCGTGCCCCGGAAAAAAGGGCAACTCTGGCGGAAATCGCAGAGCATCCTTGGCTAGCCTCCAATAAGCAAGAATCTCAGATAGAAATGCTACCTTTGGTTTCCAGAGAACAGCTATCCGAAGAAGACCATAATCTCATTGTGCAAAAAATTGTAAATGGAAATATAGCCACTAAAGAAGAAATACAAGAGTAAGTAATATCCATATACATATAAAAAAAAATATCCATATATTATACAAGGTGTATATCATATACAAGGTGTATTCACGCATGGGCATCGTTACATTATATACTATATTATGTATTGCTGTCATGCTTGAGTAGGCTTTATGAATATTACTTTACGTTTTACTAATTACGTACATTCATATATATGTACATTCATATATACGTACATTGATGTATAGGTATGAAATTTGAAACATTATAATGGAATTGCTTAAAACATAATATAGTTAAATCTGCAACAACGGAACGTTACGATCCCAATGTTGAGACCAATATCAAATTCCATCTTAGACAGATTTTCATCATAGATTACTTTTATTAAAATTTAGAAAAATAAATTTAATCACATACATGTACACTTAATGCAAAAGGTAACTAATTCGAGAATTTAATAATAAAATGAACATATGACCAGAGATAACCAGATAGCTCATCTAATGCTTTTCATTAGAAATGTGAAGGGTTGCCTAAGTTTCAAGAAAATTCAAAGAATAGAAGGAGAAGAAGAAAGAAACAACCAATTATGCCTGTAAGAAATGCAATGCTTTTACCACTCTCCATGACTTATTATAACTCCCGAAAGCCTATGAAATCTTGCATCA
>JAWQRP010003917.1:0-12610 GCA_033557875.1 Quadriops clusia
ATCAACTCGTGTTGTTGGAAAGAACCTTATGTATCACTGTAAATTTGTATCGGCTCTGTCGATAATAAAGGTCGCTCGTTACCATTGAATGTGATGGACCTCTTTTTAAGGTCTATTCTAACAAACATGACTGGGACATGCCGAACAAGACTACTCTTTCGGGGTTTCAATGCTTATATGTTTTATGTGATGCTTGCATTCCCGCACATGTCGTCAGCTTTCATGCCGGGTACGAACAGAGCCGAAACAAATACCTCGTACTAGTTTGTAGCTGCCGAAGCGGGACCGGTCGGTTACTTGCCGATGTGTGTGAATACTTCATTACAACCAATGCCACCTTGGATAAAGTCTTGATGCATTAAATTTGCACGGACTTAAATGGGGACTCCAAAAGTAGTCTTGAGGGGCCTCGATCGAAAAACCGGTTCTTAGTGCGAGCCTACGACCACCAAAGAAACTCCCCAAAAAAGTTTAGATTTTTCGGGTAAGCAGTTTTGGCTGTGCGTTGATGACTATCTATATGAATGGGGTTTGCCCTTTATAGATATAGATATATTGGTCATATAGTTACTCCAATGGGTTAAATATAGGTAAACAAAAAATTTGGCGATCGCTCGACGAGCAGTCCGCAGGTGATTTACTTCTTGTTTGTTAAATCGAAATCTGTATGCATAATAAATTTATATTATTTATGTACATTGCGCTACATTGGGGGGTTCGTAATCAGAGCAATGTTATGAATATTCGGGGTTGTTTGCAAGGGGGTGGACGTGCAGCCCAGCGAGAGCGAGAATCGAGTGAACTATGTTCAAGCGAATCAAAAACGCCTACAAGTGCTAAAAATAAATCCCAGGAAACAAAGGAGGCCAGAGATCGGAGTTGCCGTTCTATTATAATTTACTTTCGTTTTGATATAATACGGGAACAAATTTGAATGGTTGCGTTCCTTCAAGTCCCGTCGCGAAGCAGCGGGAACATCGGAAAATGATTGCTAAATTAATAAAACCACGTGGCGTTTGTTTGCTAGTCTTAAGTAGCATTACTCCTGCTGGAGACTCGAGGCCTTATAATTTCTATTCTTCCCCGGGAAAGCGAGCGAGGCACAAAGAAAATTAATATTTATCGTTTTTTGACATATTGTTACAAAACAATGTTTCCGGCAAATCTCCTCATTCAATATTGATGTCATCCTGAAAATTGGGGAGCTGCTGCGCTGAAAGAATTTACTGCTCTTCATTAAAATTGCTATTTGGTAATTGAAACTGATCATTAATCGTTTTTATTATCATTATTGTTCTTATTATTATTATTATTTTTATTATTATTGTTTTTATTATTATTGTTTTTATTATTATTGTTTTTATTATTATAGTTTTTATTATTATTATTGTTTTCATTATTATTATTGTTTTCATTATTATTATTGTTGTTATTATTATTATTTTGTTATTATGTGTCGATCCCGTCCTCGGTAGTCGGGAATCGTGACCATATTAGTTGCTCACTAGGAGCGTCCACGGGTAGCACATTATATAGTGAGGGTTAAACTTTTCACGGATCTCGAGCACCACGCTATATTAGAGATAAATAACGAAGCTCTAGTAAATCTCAACGGACTATATTGAATAACTCTAGGAAATGCAAAATAATAGTGTTCTTAACAATAAAAATATCGTCTATCTATCGTGAGTGTGTTGTCAACACAGTGCTAAATAACTCATCTGTTAGGAACTGGCGATGCTGGCTATATCGCTGTTCAAAGTAAAGCATATGGTATATAAAAATGCCGACAAAGGAAACTAAATCAAGTCGGTGGAGTTGTGTGAAATGAAAGGTGACACAACCGAGTTGGTGGCCTATTGTGACCAGTTAATTTCCGAATTCGGCCATGTGCTAAGCTATGTATATCGATCGTAAAAAATCTCGCAACAAAGCACGTTTAAGGTCATTGTAAAGAATTTAGGTATGATTAAGTGAATCACTCTCCACTTAATGATCGTTTCCGGTACCTTTGGCGCCTTCCGACTTGTTGGGTATTAGAGGGACAGAGAAAAAAGATTCCCTCTTCTACCTACAAGCTTACGAGCAACTTTCAGAGACAATAATTACACATATTGCTTTCCGTTCAACCACCGATTAGATTGTGCTTCCTTTGTCGGTATTTTTGTATACAATCTGTTTTACTCTGAACGGCTATATAGCCCTCGATCAAAATTTGCAGATTTTCGGCACTCACCCTATAGTAGTACTTAGTAATAGTAGTAGTAGAGGTTGTGGTAGTATTAGGACCACCTTGGACAAATCGTAAAATCAACGTGACAACTTCAGAATCTAGAGTAAACTTTAAGATGTATATTTCGATAAGCCATCACAAATCGCTGACGAGCAATTTCGAAATGAAATAATCATTTTTATAGTCGGATCGGTACTGCCCGAAACAACGATCGGGTGAAATATTTATGGCGATTTGTTTGCGTCTCCATCGTTCCCGAAACAAATATCGGGACTTTCGGGAAATGTGCAAGGAAGGCAGTCGACGCATTTCGCCGAGTCCCCGACGCCGGGCGTCGGCGTCGTGCGGCGGGCGGTGAAAAGGTTATTAATGTTTGTACTTTAAAATGGGTCAGATGTAAATAAATGAAGCGCTCGAAAAGAAATTTTGCCAGTGCCTCCTCAGATCCGCCCCTTGCGAAAGTTTAACGCATACGTAAAACAAAGGGCAGCCGCACACAGGCGCATTTAAAATTTCATCCCTGTCGGAAAGTGACAAATCTGAAACAAAATTTCGACGGGGAATAAATATTCGATAATGGATACACTCGGAGTGTCACTGACGTTTTACAGGCTTCACCTTCACAAGCCCGGCTTCCGGGGCTTCCCTCTTTTAATATTTGAATTAGGGTTGAAGCTGGCCAAAATGCTCCAGGATTAAAGGTGGATCTCAACTATTAGAGGGCTGAAATTTCATCCCTTTGAGGTCGCTCTGCATTGCTTGATATTCCCGCGATAATTTCATTAATTTTAATTTTTAAACGATTCCAAACAAAATATGAATATATTAAAATTCGCTACATGTGTTCAAATTATATTTTTTGCAAGAGCTCGTTATTACGAAGGCTCGGCGGCTGTTGAATATTCCACAGGTCCCCGTAATTACACGGAGGCCTCAATAAGGTTAATAATTAATAAAAGTGGAGGGAAATACTTGCTTTGAGGGGCCTCCGGGGAAGCTTACGAAGCGCCAAAGGTATTTATAATTTTATTTGCATGCCTAATTACCGATTTGAACCACTATTAACGAATAATTCGGCACGTTCATGTGCTTTACACTCGATAAAGCGAGCTTGTATTTTTTCCCGATTAAATTAAACGTCAGGCACAGCCGCAGCCGCCTTGATCTTGCTTAATAAAAAACAATTACTTCATATTTGAGACAGCTTTGACGGGAAATACTTAATAATTTTCGAAGGTTCGGAGGTTCAAGGGTTTCGAAGTTCCTCGGGCGTTCTCTGGGCTTTTTCGACTTCGTTCCGCTATATTGTAGGGTAGTAATAATAATAGTACTAATAATTCGCTATAATACGTTATAATAATAATAGTAGTAATATTAAGTAATAATAATAATATGTTTACTTCTAAAGTATGATAGGAGAAAGTCGGTTACCGGTTAAAGTGGTGCGTGGCCAGAATCAACGATATAATCTCTTTGTAATCTTCAGGGTGGGCCACCCAAGACTTTACTTATTTGACGGGTTTTTGTAACAACTTTTTCTCATTCCGCGTACAACGATACCAATATTGCAAGAAAAAAATTTTAATTGAGCTGCATCTGATTGAATAATTCTGATTATTTGGCGAAGGTAAATTCTTCCCTCTACAGATGTGAACAAATTTCTAAAATATTTTTTTGGTAAAAAAGGTTAGAGTACGCAAGGTTAAAAGATTACGTTGACTGCGAAAGCACGACAGGAGTAAGTGGGTGAAAATAGGGTAGTTAAAAAGGCGCAGCAACACCCCTCGAGGGTTACAGTTGGTGCCATATACTTATGTCTCCCTCTACTTCTTTTACTACTTCTAATATTTCGTTTCCTTTCTATCCCTTTATCTAAGCACCTGATCATTAATCGCTCCTCTTCCAACACTTTCCATTTTTACTTATTCCCGGTTACCCTCGTTACATATTTCTACATTTTCTAAATAAACAAATATTTCGTTGACTAAGGGAAACTGCCAGGTTAAGGTTTAGACGGTTTCGTTAGATGAAATAAGTTTTTTATGTGCCTCTGTTTGAAACATTTTAATAAGTCGAGATGTCGCGAGTGGTAATGAAGGAGGCACCTGAAACGCCGCAACGTTTACGCCTTGTAAATTTCGTTGTGACAATAAAATCCGCCTTAAAATGAAGTAAGAGTCGCAAGACGGCGCCGAGATGGAAGTTATATGGATCGGTGGAGCTGTACTTTGTTATTGGGTTGGCATTAGAGTAAGTTAATGATGCTGGAGCTCCCAGGGATCAACGTTATTATTTTATAAAGAAGAATTCTGCAGTGTGTCCTCGAGGGCGAGCTGGAGTTGTTGTAACTGGGGATGTTCTTAGTGGAGATGTTCTTACTGGGTTATTCTTACCGATGCTATAGAAATAACTTTCAATAAAAAGTTATTTTCATAGAAAGGATTTTTAAAAGAAGAGGTTTATTGGACAAAATCCATCTACCACAAGAATGGGTTTTTAATTTAAACGGGTTTTAATTGAAACCGTTTTTTTAACAAAAACTTCCTTTTTCAAAAAGAAAGTAACAAACGGACATAAATAAAATACGTACTACCGAAACGGGCCAAGGAAACAAGAAGATGGGATTTGAGGGGTGGGTAAAGGGGTGGCGACCAAGGGGAGGGGTCCATACCCTTAATCGTTTATGTTTTGACCGAATGAGCACATGAGTCTAATTTCAAGCGGAAATCCAGCCGTACCATTTACTGCATACGATATCGCTGAAAGACCATCAATCTTAAAAATATCAGCTGCAAAACGCCAGAGTTTCAGCGCAATGTCAAAGATTCAATTCGAATGCGGGGCATATGTGGAAAGGAATAAAACTTACTGTAAATCTGAAATGAAGCTGAAATCGGAAATTATCCTACAAGAAATAAGTTTTAATGACAGAGTAGTCGTTTGTAGCAAATTTATTTAATAGACGTAGGTGAAAAATCGATTGGAAGATTCGATCGACATTAGTCTACTAGTCTACTACTAGTAGTCTATTAGTCAACTATTTTACTTAATGGCCGTAGAAATAGCATGTATTTCTCTTGGCGTATCGTAGGAGGCTGTGCCGTGACCTAAACAATTTAGTTGGATCTAACATAAATTCTAAGAAGCAGAGAAAAATATGGTTGTGAATTTTAAAGGGTGGTTCTATTTTTTGGGGACGACGTGGCAAGTTAAAGGGTTAAAGCAAGGCTCACTAGATTATCGTATGCATATTCATACATACCACTCTACCCTACTCGAATGAAATGACCAACGACACGACGGATCACTGTCTTAGGGAAGGTTGAATATCAGGTATAACCAACGGGTATGACAAAGACATCAAATGCAACACCATGTTGGAGTGCGATAGAGGTTCATAAAAAAAGGCACCAGTTTCGCTGGCTCTTTCTAACACGTTTATTTATTGAACGTCTTTCTCCAATATGGGAACCAATCATAACGCACCCAAGCATTTCGACGGAAAGCGCAACGTGCAAGAACTTCACGTCGGTCACGTTGAGACGCCATTTGCAAGAAAACGACTTGCAAACAAAGCGAAGTGTGAAAATAAAGTTTTATTAGAATATATAAGCATTTAAATCACGTAAGTACGATTTTCTAGTTAGATGTGTAAATTTAGAAAGGCATATGCCCGATAACTAACTGTTGAATGTCAATTAAATGTACGATCACCTGTTGCTTCAGGTTTGGAAATGAAGAGTGATGTGCCCCAAACTGAACAACATATCTATGGAGGAAATTTCGAAGAAAAGTTTCTTGATTATAGCTCAAAGAAACTGTTAGTACCTGTTGCAGTTCCTACGCTATATCAGGGTTCACGGGTTGGTTCACTTCGTTTTTTTTAAATAGATTTTGATGTCGCCAGTTTTGTATAGTTATATACCATTACGCATCATTTAGTGTCCGATTTACTTGAAATAAAGGATTGCCAACTGACACAAATGGCATACATTAAAACCGGAAAACGTGTTAGAAAGAGCGAGCGAAACTGGTGCCTTTTTTATGAACCTCTATCGCACTCCAACTAATGGTGTTGCATTAGATAACGTCTTTGTCATACCATTGTTCAATTGTATACAGTTTTTCGTACAGGGAGATGCTCGTCGTGTCGTTGGAAATGACTAAATCGAGCATCGGGCGTAGTCGGATAGGTTCGGGAGACGCGGAGTTCGTACAGTCTCCTTACTATGTATATTTTTTATTTTATCACCAGTCACAACTATAGCTCGTATAGTCAAAGAGTTTCATATTGATCGTTATTCTCGATTTTCGTTCGTAATCGAAGAGTTAAAACAATTACTTGAATTTCTTGAATCTATGCGATAGGTGTGCAAATCAGGGGGGTTACAATAAGCGTTGGATAGTCTTTTACAAGGTTTGGGCGAAAAATTATGAATTTTTCTTATGTAATAAGGCTATTTACTTCATAAATAAACATATTTAATTTCTAGAAGTCAAAATGTCATATTTGATTTCACGTCCTACGTTCTCTGCAGCATAAAGCGTCGTGACGCCTGGCCTTCCTCACTTAAGATTTTGATTTGTTGAATTTCGCTTCCTTATCAGGAAATTAATCACGTCGGAATAATCGAGTCCGGCGGCCGCGGCGTGAAAGCGGAAATCAATAGGATTTTTCTTTGTCCGCGGGAAATAATACAAATGAGATATGTATCTCGGTGGCGGAGCCAAAGGGGTAGAGAAAGCGGAAGTGGAAGTTTCTCAATGCATAAAGTAATTAAACCATTATATTATTTGTAGGTGCGTTTTGTTTCGGCTGATTGAACCCGGTTCCTAGGGTGAGTGCTGTGTGTGTGTGGCAGTTCTAATTTGTCGCAATAGGGTGTTTAAGCTTGTGACATCAGAGTTAGACCTGTCATGTACAAACTATACATTACATCCCTGCTGCAGATATAATCGCAATATTGCTAATGTGAGCTTGAACAAGCAGGAAGGGTTAATAAAAATTAATTCATCATAAATTTCGGAACATCAGAGGGGAATAAATGTCAACTTTGTTCTATCTATTAAGGATTTGAAAAATATGCTTTTAAAGATACTTTTAAAGATACTTTCAAAGTAATTAATGTAAACGGGGTTGTGCAAATTTTTATATCTGACTACCCAAGCAACAATTTTGGTCGAAAATACGTTAGAAAAGATCAATTTAGAGGTTAACGACCTAACCAATTTGGTTAGAATTTACCATATATAAATATGGCGAGACCTAACGAGTTGACCACAAAGTTTAAAATACCTTCACTTTCGACCTATTGGTTGAATTGCCTTTATAGGAGGATAAACATAACCTCAAATTATAAGTGTATCAAATCAGAATGAAACAAATTGTAAAATGGTTTTTAGTCTTCTAAACAGTATACCTAGCTTTCGCCAACACATTTGTACCGTGCATTTGTGGCATCTTTAGCAGTAGACAGTACATCTTTATAACATCAAATTTTCAATTGGTTGCCTATACGTGAATGCAGTTAATGTAAATACAATAACTGGTAATGTCCATTGCAGATACTTTGTGATTAGTGACCACTTATTAATTAATGATAATCTAGAATTTAACCTGGAAGAATATTTCTATTCCTCTCCGCTTTCGTCGATGTCACTGTTCTGATCATCTGTGATACTGCACTAACTTGTACTAGATATACCCTCAATGTATCTTAATAATTTTTATTGAATTTCCATTCCTCTTCCTTTTACATCTGTAATAAGTTGATGTATACTTGGTATACTGGTATACTTTTGGTATTGTTATCGTTTTCTTTAAAGCGCTATCCTAACCTAACTTTTTGAATCGACAGAGGAAACATTTAGACCAGAATTTGACTATGAAGTATTATGAACTTTAAAGTTAAATTTTTAGGGTAATTTGTGCTATAGGTTGAATAGCAATTCGACCTTGGACCGTTAGAAGTAAAATTTGAGGAAATTTGACTTTCGAACCTTTTTGTGCAATTGAGTTAAAATAGGGAATTATATAAGTTTATTTAATTATATAAGTCGTAACTTACTTATTGTTGCGACTTAAAATTAACTTATTGGTAGTATTTGCTTCAAGGGATTATCTTTAGGTTAAAAATAGACTAAAATATACTTAATAAATGCCTTTAAGGTTTAAAGGATATGAGGTTTATTTCGAAGTTATATTTAACCAAATGCTGACCTGTTTTTTTACTTATAAGTTTCATGACTATTAAGTCATACTTTTGATGTTAGTTTCTGGTAATATAAAACTTATAATCTTTACTTGAAACACATTTTGTATATAAAGTTAAAAATTAAGTTGCAAATTAGTTAAATTTAACTTATTGAAGTTATTTTTCCTTAACCACAGGTATAATTGACCAATGATATTGCTTGGGTATCTATCTTGGGTTTGGATTATTCGAGTTTTTGGCCGAAATTGCAAACATATCAAGGACATAGCACGGATATGTGCACCTAATGAATGCACTGGCTCGTGTGTACATCACTTAACCCAGGTCGTCAATTATTTATTTACGAGTGAATTTTAAAGTGACTCCAAACGTTACAATGACGCACACTTCTCCAACAAATAGAGCTTAAAAAGGGGGAGCTTTCTTATTGATCGGCATTCCCATTTGTGTTGTGTTCGTACAGCGATGCGTTCACCTTCCCTGCACCGGTTTCACTTTAAAATTGGCGGTTTGTTGAGCTTTCGAGGGGCACTCCCAACAATGACCTCTCGACTTCCCCGCAAAAAATGATCGAAGTCTGGAAAAAATCGCGCTGGAACTCGCTCAATGGGGCACCGGGTAATGGTATACAAAATTCTTGCGAAAAAAATTTATATACGATAAAATTAAATTAAATAAAAACTAGATATTATAAAAATACCTATAGCGAAACATGGCATGTAAAATTAGTTGTAGCGAGAAATGGCTAAAGAAACAAGTGAAGAATAGGCTAAAGAAACAAGCGAAAAATAGGCTAAAGAAACAAGCGAAAAATAGGCTAAAGAAACAAACGAAAAATAAGCTAAAGAAACAAGCGAAAAATAGAAATTAATCAGATTGCTTCTTGTCCTGACCTTCTGAGCCGCATTAAAGATTTTATGAATAAGCCGGGTCCCCAGGAAAACCTCAGCTTACTTAACTATTCAATTGGTTCTTTTGTAAGAACAGAAGGCTTTAGTGCGGCCCTGGCCGCGGATTTCGCATGCACACATGTTATTTAGACAGCAAGCGGTCGAGTATATAAGAAGTGCGCGAAATGTCGAAAGTCCCATTTTTTGACCCACTTCTTCTTAGGTATCTCTAGGCCACTGCATTATTGACTATTTTTGTTCTTGCCTGGTTCGCCTTTTAAGTGCCTACTGTTTTCTGCTTGCTTCGATCTCTACGAACTTTGAGTGTTCGTTTGTACGTCACCGTGAAACAAAAGACGGCAAAGGACGTCACACTGCAGTTCAGGTCACTACCATAGCTATAGCACGAAGTGTTTGAATACGTATATAGATAAATATTAATATTATAATATTTAAGTCGAAAAAAATTATTTTTAAAATATATAGAAACAAGAATACTAATCACGTACAGCAAAATATATTAAAAAAAAAACCTGAGGAATTTTCAGAGCACTTCCGAAAGTGCGTGAACTGGAACCCCTGGTGCAGAAACGAGCCCAAAGCCACCACATCAGCCAGTGCAAAAGTACAGTGCTCAGGTTGGTATTTTTAGACACAGGTGCAATTTAATCACTTTATGCTTTGCTGCTCTCTTTGGCGATGTTTTTAAAAGGTGCGTTCATTTGAAGCACATGTATATTTACGAACGTACATGCACATTTAGCGGGCCCCCGCCCCCCGGCGCCCCTGCTCGTTCTTTTCCATGCATCGGGGCCCCTCTTGTCGTTCACCTTGCGTTTCGTTCGTATGTACGAATATTCGCTTCACTTTGCTCACCCGAAGGGACAACGCTCTTTTTCCTGCACGAAAATGATATGGCTGCGCTCACTGCCGCATATTTAATGCGGCTAATGCGAATACTATTACTTGCATACGCACATCTGCAATTATTGGAACGTTTTTTTTATTTTTTCCTCCTATTTTTAATTTTAAACCGTTTCAAAGGGTTAGATTTTATAAAACAAGCTATTTCGGTCATTTTCAAGACTCTGTAACTCAGAGCTTAATGACCATCCAAAAATGTTATACATATCATTTTAAAGGAAAAACTTTCCACTTTTTGATGTCTTAAGCAAAAAGTTTCTATTTCTTAAGAAACTCCCCTTTTCCACATGAGAAACGAAAGACCAAAATTTTTCCGTAAAATTTTCAAATTTTAAACTCGTCCACGGGCCTGAATGATTTTTTCTGGTTAGTTTCTCCAATTGCATCTTGCAGTATGAACTTTTCTCTATGTGTTCCACTTTAATTAATTTTTTTGTGACAATTTCAAACTAACCTATTGACAATCAAAGAAAAAATCGCACCTATGTCTTTTGACAGTCGTAACTTCCGGTAGCAAATAGCAATATGCATTTAGTCTACGGCATAAGAAATCTTAAGACATTCTTTCCAATGATGTTGAGTGCAATTTTTCATAGCTTGACTTTTTATTAGGTTAATTTCGTTCAAAAATAACCTTGAAATTTACCAATTCGCCGGGCAGTATAAAAACTGTGGTCGCATCGAGGACATGGGCTATAACATTGTGAGAGTGGAATGAAGCCATTTTATTACTAAAATGATGTGAAGAATTACTAGGTATTATGGAGTCTGTAAAAGTGGGTTTATGATAGATCTGGAAATCCAAGTTCTTACAATTGTTATTTCTAATTATTTTCAGATCTAAGAAATTGATGCTGATCGTTCAAAATGCAAAAAAAAATAGACGTTGTTGACTTAGTTAAACTTGTGTGTCAGCAGGATTTCTTTCAATTCGATGGTAATTATTATAAAATGACTGAGGGCCTGCCGATAGGTTCGCCACTGTCACCGTTTCTCGCCTCGTTGTTTATGGATTTCATCGAGGACTTTATTTGTTTGGAGACGATATGTCGATGACATTTTCTGTGTGTGGCAGGGGGATTTGACTGAACTGGGAGACTTTGAGCGTTTTATCAATGGTTTACACCCTGATATTAATTTTACTGTGGAGATTGAAAGTAATAATTGCATCAATTTCTTGGATCTGAAAATAATTAGAAATAACAATTGTAAGAACTTGTATTTCCAGATCTATCATAAACCCACTTTTACAGACTCCATAATACCTAGTAATTCTTCACATCATTTTAGTCATAAAATGGTTTCATTCCACTCTCACATACATAGACTCGTCTTTCTGCCCTTGGGACGGGAAGCTTTTGCCATTGAAGTTAATATTATCAAACAACTAGCTGTTAATAATGGTTATGACCCTGTAATCATAACCTTAGCAATTTATTTAGAAAATATAACCTTAAATTATGTTATAGAAATACTAACACACTCATGTCAAATTTGAATAATGCAAAAGATAAGTTGGATTTAATGAACAGAAGTGGTGTTTATCGAATTGATTGCCAGCAGTGTAGGGCTGTTTACATCGGTGAGTCGGGTCGAGCTGTTGCTACGAGAGTCAAGGAACACATTAAAAGTGATCCTAACTCAGCAGTGGGTAGACATATATTTTGGAAACCGGACATGTAATGGGACAATGTAATACCAGACTTTTACATCAAGAAAACAAGGGTTTCAAACTTAGCCTCTTAGAGGCACTCGAGCTTGACAAATCAATTAAAAGAAATAGTGAAGTTACACTCAATAGTAATACAGATATTAAGTTCAGACCTATTTATAGAAGCCTTCTGTAACTATGGGCGCATCCTTTGAACTTGATCTTTGATTATCATTGATAATACTTGTATTTCCGATTGTTTTGTTTAGCTTTCCGATATCTATAGAGTAGGCAACTGTAGCATGTTATTTTAAACCAAACCTAGGAGATGCCGCTGGTCATCTGTTTATTGTGAATTAAAGTTTTTATATTAAGAAAATATTTTTTGAGATACTTATGATGTAGAACATGTAAGATATAGTTGTGTCGTAATTTATTTGTTTTTGACAGTAAGTAATAATTTTGCTTGTTTAATTTTATTGACTGTTTTTGATTCTATCTTATTATATAATGTAATTTTAATGATTCTGATGTTTACATGTCTTCTCATTGCTTGATGTATTTTATAGTTTGAAAAAGGCCGACGTACCAGGCCGAAACGTCGTAATAATATACAGAATAAACGTATATTAAAAATTAAGAGGATTGTGCATTTTTTAAACATTTAAATAATATTGACCTCTTAAAATGGACACAA